>APFE030001433.1:2850-13361 GCA_000404065.3 Pinus taeda | reverse complement strand
TAAGAGCAATCCTTCTCTAAACATGCATTATCCTATGAGAAACCAAGTGTTTTTCGATCCTACCTGAAGTCCAACGCTCGTTGTAGCAGTCTAGCCTCGTCGATCCAGATGAGCTCCTCATTCACTTCGAAACCTGCATACACTAACAATCAAACGATTACATAACACCTGAATATTCCATAAAACAAAGCATATTCAACATATAGACCAAGGAGTATATGAAACAATTCATTAACAACAAATCATTGAGAAGAATGGACTTATTTGTATTAAGGAAACAAAAAAGAAACCATTACACCCTGAGCCTTGGTGTTGTGCAAGTTCCTCCCAGGGTCCAGCAAGAGTTTTCCTCTACTTTGACAAGCTCACCCACTTCCAAATGAAAACAAGAAAGGATGGTAATCTCTCCTCACAAGCTTACAATGGAAGTCCTAATTCCAGCAGCATCTACCCTTTGGAATGTTCAGCTTTTAACCTCTCCTCCCTGGCCCAAGGCCTGTATTTATAGTGTTCTAGAGGAAGTTATTCAGTTCCAACATCAATGGGATACTCCCTCTTTTGGATGCGGTAGCTCCTCTCTTGGTGGGATAAGTTCCTCTATCATAGGGATGCATGAACCATCTGGAGGCACTCAATACATGTCAAACACTCTTCTAGAAGGCTCTAGAAGTGACCACAAGTAACTTTTTTAAGATGAAACTCGCGCCTTTTGACCTTAACAGGAGTACGCACCCATCCCTTGACTTACAGAGTGTACAAGTATGCAGGTACAATGAGCTTGGGATGCGTACACGCAGGCAAGGTAGAGAGAACCTGTGTACCCAGAGATAAACATGTTTTTTAATGAATTTCTCTCTTTTTTTGAAGTTTGACATGAAGAGAAGAGGTATAAGGCTTGACAAGGAGGATAATATGACTATTGATGGAGCCATATTAACTGCAGATAGTCATGGTGACAAATTTCAGTGTAACACAATGCCTCAAACAAACTCATATTCATAGATTCCTGGTACCCATTTTTGTAACCGAACTCTACCAATGGAAGATACTCTTCCCACTTTCATTTCTGATGCATCATGTACATCCTCAACATGTCCTCCAATATTCTATTGACCCTCTCAGTGTGTCCATATGTCTGCGGATGATAAGTTGTATTGAAGGCCAAATGTTTTCCCAAACCTACAAACAATCCTTCCAAACATCGAGGTGAACTTTGCATCATTATCTGACACAATATTCTTTGGGACACCATGCAATATAACCACATCTCTAATGAACACCTGTGATACATCACTAGCTAAGAATGTAGACTTCACTGGAATGAAGTGCACAACCTCTGTCAATCTGTCCACAACAACCATGATGGAATCATGTTGTCTCAATGTCCTCGGAAATCCTGTGATAAAGTCCATGGAAATGACCTCCCATTCCATTTTGGAATCTCAACGGTTGTAGTAGTCCACCTGGGTACTTACATTTTGCCTTCACTTGTTGAAAATCCAAACACCTAGCCACAAACTCTGCTACATCATTCTTTAGATTTGGCTAATAATAGAATTTCTTCACTGTTGTCAGCGTCTTTTGATAGCCTAGTTGACCTGAATATGGGTTCACATGAAACTACCTCAAGATTACCTTCTTGAGCTCACTTATGTCTAACACATATATCTTGTCTCTAAACCTGATCAATCCATCCACTGTAAGACAATATTCCACACCCTATTCACCTACACCTATCCCTATACATGTACCACTACTTGTACTTGTACCTATACTACTACATGTACATGTACCTATACCTATACCTATACTTTGCTGCAACCTGTGCACAATATACATATAACTGACATCTTGCTGGCCTGCCTGCAAGATCCTACTCTGCAAATGTGTCACGTAGGAACTCATAACTATTATATGATTTACCTATATGTGCCTACTAAGAGCATCTATGAGCCTATTCTCCTTTCCTTTCATGTATTTGATCTCAAAATCAAACTCAATGATCGTGGCCAACCATCTAGCCTACTTGACATTCATATTTGGTTGGTCAAACAAGTATCTCAACCCACTGTAATCACTCATCAATACAAACCTCCTGCCAAGAAGGTAGTGCCTTCACATCTTCAATGCATGTATGATCGTTGCTAGCTCAAGATCATGCGTCATATAGTCTTGCTCGTGCTCACTCAGTTTTCGTGACTCATGGCACACTATCTATCCTTCCTACATAAGGACTCTGCCAAGTCCTCTCTTGAAAGCATCTGTACATACTACAAATTTTTTGTCCATATTTGCAATCTTTAACAATGGTGCATGTTTCAACAACTGCTTAATCTACTCAAAATTTGCCTCACACTCCTTCGTCCATTCAAATTTCTTACCTTTCCTTTGCAATGATGTAATATGATAAGAAATCTGTGAGAAGTTCCTAATGAACCTCATGTAATAACCTCTCAATCCCATGAAGGATCTCACTTCATCTACATTTCTAGGAGTTGCCCACTCCATGATAGCTCTTACCTTTTCTGGATCCATTGTTATTCCCTCCTTGGAAACAACATGTCCCAAGTAATTCACCTATGTTTGAAAGAAGTTGCACTTATTGAGCTTAGCATACAACTGATGATCTCTCAACAACCTTAACACTACTGCCAAATGCTAGTCACACTCATCCTCATTTTAGAATATACCAATATGTCATCAATGAATACAATATAAAAATTATCCAAATAGGGATGAAACACATTATTCATCAAACACATAAAGATAGCTGGGGCATTATTCAAACCGAATGGAACTACAACAAACTCATAATGCCCATACCTAGTCTAGAAATATGTCACGTAAATGTCCTCTTCCTTGATGTGTACTTGATGGTATCCTTATCTCAAGTTGATCTTCAAGAACACTTTTGCTCCCTTCAACTAATAAAAAAAGTCATCAGTCCTCAATAATGGATACATGTTCTTGATGGTCACTTTGTTCAACTACCTATAGTTAATGCGTAATCTGAGCGTAACACCCTTCTTCTTCACAAACAATACCAGTGTGCCCCAATGTGATACACTCCGCCTAATGCATCCCTTGCCAAGAATCTCTTTCAGTTGCAAGTTTAACTCTACCAACTCAGGTGTGCTCATCCTATAAGGTGTTTTTCATGCTGGAGCTGCCCCTGGCACCAACTCAATAGAAAATTCTACTTCCCTGTGAGGTGGAAACTTGGAAATATCTAAAGAAAACACATCATGAAATTGCTATAGAACTGGGTATGTGCTCAAAGCATATTCATCCTCAATTTCCTTACCTTTTTCTCTAGAAATATGCATTGCAAAATAACACACACCCTTTATCCTGACTATGTTTGGCCTGCATAGCTATCACCATCATAACTGATGTGGCTTTCTTCTTTCCTTGTAAGACTCTTGATTCCCCATTTCATCCAAGCACTCAATGGCTTTGTCATTATAATACACCTTGGTCCTATGAAGGTATATCCAGTCCATACCCAATAGCATACTATATAATTCCAATGACAATACATTCAAGTGCGTTGTTGTAGACATTCCATTCAACTCAAATACACAAGATCTTACCCAATGATGAACTCACTTCTTTGTACCTATAGCCAATTGCACTAACCAAGATTTTGCATGCACTTCTTTATTCAAACCACACTTATCCACCAAGTAAGGAATAACATAACTATAATTAGATCTAGGGTCAATAAGAATAGAAACAACTTGATCACAAAACTTACGCCCATCTCAATGATAAATTCATGATGGTCTACTTGTCTATTGTCCACTGTTGCATAGATGCAAGGAACGATCTAACCAACATCACCAATAATTTGTGCCTCTTGTTAACTATAGATTTGAGGCCTACCACCCTAATTGTGTGGAAAATACCTCTTAAGGTGTTCCTTATTGCATGTCCAACACTCCAACCTTCTAGTACCATCACCTCTATGCTACTGTTGTGATCCATGTCCTTGTATAGCTGCATTGAACTTATTTTGTGGTGCCACATTTTCTTTCTCTTCTACATTCTGAGGCCTTGTTCTTTTTGGCTACCATTTACCCTTACCTTTATCCGTATCCTTTCCTTTCCATACTTACGCTTTGAATGTTTATGTAAATTCCTCAATTTCCCAATAACTTCCTCAAGTGACTGAGGTTCATCATACTCAATCTAATCTCTAAATGCTAATGGAAAAATACTTACAAATCCTTGAAATTTAACCTTCTCATCTTTAAGATACGATACATACCTCAATGGCTCTGGGAATTTAGTCGTGTACTCTTCATTTGTTATCGATCCCATCTTTAGCTCATAGAATTCTTTTCCCTTACTGTCATAGTACCTTTATGACAAGTACTTCTTCCTGAAAAGTCTCTTGATTTCATGCCAACTCAAATCCTACATCCTGATGTCTATGACCTGCTTCACATCTTCCCACCAGATGTCTGCTTTACCTTTTAGGATGAAGATAAAAATTTGGCATTCATATTTTCTGTGTACTCATGCAACTCAAAGAACTTGTTCATCCCAAGTATCCAAGCCTCTGCATCTTCTGGTTTCATCAAGTCTCCATCAAAAGTAGGTGGATTTGCTTTCTTAAACTCATATGGAAAGTGTACCCTATAACTCCTCCTGTAAGGATGATAATGATGATGATCATGATGTTTGTCAGAACCAGAACTAGGGTAATACATGTATCCAACACCTCTCCTATCCAGAGTATCCAATAATATGCCATATCTAATTGTGTCATCTCTATCTGACTTGTACTCATCATGAAACCTAATGCCATATGCTCCATTATTTTTTTCCTCATGTCCATGGTTGATCCAGAGTGGCCCCTATCGCTGCAATTCTGACAAACTATGAAGGAGTTTTGCATTAACCTCTGCTTGTTTCTCTTGTGCCTACATGATTTTTTCATTGTGCACCTTACAACTCCTTATTTCTTCCTTCAAGCTTCTCAATATGTTTGCCAAATTAGAAGAGTTCCCAACACCATGCTACTCATCCGATTCATAGGAAGAGTCTTTGTAGTCTACCATCTTGCTAGTCACTTATGATCTCTTTCCTACAAGGCATATTATGTCAGCTAAACCAAATCATAGTAAACCAACATACCTTAGCAAAATTCGAGGAGGATATCTCATTTGCAAGATCAATCAAATTAGCGTAGAACATGTATAACATAATGATGACAACATATATAAATATAATACATAAGCATATAACCATGTAACCATCATTCTAACTAGAGTCCAGTCATCAATGCATGACCATATCAACTACACATACCATGACCTCATGCATGAAAACAACAACCATACTAATGTATACCGAGAATACACAAGTATAAACAAAATGTAACCAATCACACACTCATGACGACACACCTCACAACAACAACATCATATTTCACACGGTGACACCACTACAACCATGTCCAACACCATGCATATGCAACAAGCATATAGGCCACAAGGATGATTAACACACGTGTAACCGACATGAATGCATGACCAACACACATCACCCATCCAGTCCAAGGGTGAACCATGCTCTGATATCACTCTCTATATCTCTTCTGCCTGCATGATTTTGTGATTGTTCGCTTTACAACTCCTTTTTTCTTCCTTCAAGCTTCTCAATGTGTCTGCCAAATTAGAAGAGTGCCCAACACCACGTTGCTCATCCGATTCATGGGGAGAGTCATTGTAGTCTACCATATTGCTAGTCATTTTAGATCTCTTTCCTGCAAGGAATATTATTGCAGCTAAACCAAATCACAATAAACCAATGTACCTTAGCAAAATTCAAGGAGGATATCTCATCTACAATATCAACCAAATCATCATAGTACATGTATAACATAATCATCACAACATATATACATATAATACATAAGCATATAAACAGGTAACTATCATTATAACTAGAGTCGATTCATCAATGAATGACCATATCAACTACATGTACCATGACCTCATGCATGAAAACAACAACCATACCAATTTATACTGAGAATATGCAAGTATAAACAAAATTTAACCAATCACACACTCATGATGACACACCTTAAAACAACATCATTTTTCACATGGTGACACTACTACAACCATGACTTACACCATGCATAAGCAACAAGCATATAGATAACAAGGATGATTAACACACATGTAACTGACATGAATGCATGACTAACACACACTACCCATCTAGTCCAAGGGGTGAACAATGCTCTGATATCACTCTATAGTATCAGATATGATCCAAAGAGAGTGCAACTTGGCTTTGATACCACTCTGTAACACCCTCACCCCACATCTACCCAAGTAACCAGCCAACTGGGGTAAATATACGATGAGAGGCTAGTATAATGGGATTCGACCTCCTAGGTGACCTTAAGGAAGAAGAATCGACAGAAACACACCACACAAACCTTCCACATCAACAATAGAACTCCCAGGAGCCAACCCAACCACTCAAGTAGCCAACCCCTGAGACAAACTAAATTTTTAGACCATTAAACCCGTGGACACTCCCTTGATATGCACAAGCATGCATCCAGGAAGCTCTAGATGCTCCCACAACATGGGTATGAATGCGTCCAGGAACTTTTCTGCCCAATGTTGTGTCTGCGCCTCTAGGATTTGAGCCACATTTTCAGGATCAAAGCCCAAGTCACTACCCATAACTCAATGAAACTTTCATAAATGAATTTACACAACATAACAATGAGCATTTAAAAAAACAAGGACAAGGTCTAGATTGGACCCCTACTATCCATGACAGGCACTTAGTCAAACACGTCACAAATATGAAATCTACAACTTTAAATAACATATCTGAGCATAGGGGTCTCAAACTTATCTAATAATATCTAGGGAGCATTGTTCTCTTATATCATTAGTTTCATTATCATCTATTTGGTCATAGATACATTATGAATTCATTTACAAATAAAAACATGAGGAAATCCATTAATCATCACTGTCATAAAACATGCTTATAACCAGCATAATAACAACGGAAATATCAAGGATACATCAACCATAGAATCCACATATACACCAACACATATAAACATAAGATGTCAATGAAAGCACCTCTTATTAATGAATGCAAAAGCTAACTTGGGATGGGACTACCACGTTCCACCTGACCATAGAATGGTTGAGCCAATTCTCTCTTCACCGAATCACCCCCATGCCATATTCCAAGCATGAATGTGGGACTCAAACCAAAAGAACCAACTAGGGAATCCTGAGGCTAAACCACCTCACCCTTAATAATGGAAACCGGGCTTTACCATAATCCATCCTAGATCACTAGGCCAACACAATAAACATGTAATAAAAGGCTTTACCATGATCTCTACCAGATCACTAGGCCAAAACAAGCATGGATGCCACCAGATTTCTCCACCGACACCATGAGGAATTTTCCTATCTCCTAGTCTCTCAGGCTTTACCGCAATCCACAGTCTGATTCAGGGATCACTAGGCCCTAAATTGAGACTCCACCCTCTAGGATTTACCGTATATCATGCCATTCACTGACAAGGATTCCTAGGTCTAATAAAAGGAAACCACCTCTAGGATTTACTGTATATTCTTCCATTCACCGGTTGGGGATTCCTAGGCTCACCGAGGCAACACAAAATCAAGCTTTACAATAACCCATAGTCTGGTTTAGGGGTTACTATGCCATGTGTTTTATTATTTAGAGATCCACTGCACTCAACTTTGAAACTGTTTGTCAATCCAACTCAACCAAAACATGAGAATCCCATCAAATCATGCCTATCTGGAAATGGAAAGGCTAAGCTGAAAAGATTGTCACACCTGGAAAAACCCATTCCATAATAGCAAAGAACCACATGCAATACCATGCATGCCAAATCTAGTAAGGAAAACACACATGAAAATCGACACCTGCAAAGAATCTTGTTGTAGCTACTTGATCCCGCTCTTCCTCATTTTCTCCTTCCTTCCTCTTGCCTTCTTTTTCGTTGTTGATCCAATGCTAAAGTGCTCCAAGGAAACACTAAGTGTCTAAGAGTGTGAGAGAGAGAATAATGAGAGAGCTCCAAAATTGAACTGGAAAAAGGTACCAACTGATCCTGAGAAGCCTTTTTATCAATTAGGCCTCTATTTTCTTCATTTTCCGTTATTTTCCTTAATTTTCCTCCTCACATGAAACCTGTGACATTTCACCTTCCTTTTCTCCTATTCTCCATTATTTTCATAAATAAATGTGCCAAAAATTCCATTTTCCTTTCCAAATCCTTAGCCATTTCCTTAGCCATAACAAACCAATTGAACACCCACTAGGATGTATTTCCCAACAATCATCTTGGAATAAGTGTCCCATCAATCATGGTTATTATTTTTTCCTTTATTAACTTTTATTACATGGAATTTCCACTAGGGTTGTTACAATTTATTTAATGGATTCCATGCCACATGGAATATCCATTGGGTAAGTGTGCAGGAATGACCTATTGTTGATAATTATTGTTATTAATGTGCTTTTGCTTATGACCTCTATTGTGTGCATGAATGAAAATGATAAAGGTTGGAAATTAACAATGCATGCATAACATGAGATGTGTGCATGTACGACACATGCTTGTCAACATGAATATGCATAGGAACTGCTGAATAATGCAATAATAGGAATTTTACTAGGTAGTTGGACTCCTTAAAAGGACTTCAATTGGAAGTGCTAGAAATGACAACCAAGTAAATAAGGCAAGCAATAAGCCACAGTAAAAGCTAAAGGAAAGGAATGGGGTGAGAGTTACTTTGAACTAAAATCAATATTTGTTGTTTCAAATTAATGTATGCTTTGTATGGATGCCTAGGAAAGGGCATGGGTAAGGTGGGAAGCCTTCGGTATGAAATATTACAATGAATTTTGCAGTAAATGTTAAAATCATAATGAATCTAGAGATATGAATTTCTCATTTCAGGCTAATTGGTCTACTGGAATAAATGTTTAATTGCATTATGAAATGCTTGGAATAAATATGATGCACATGTACAGTGCAATGATTAAAGTCATAAAATTGTTATAAGTATAATAATTTTGAAGTCTCTAAAGGCTATTGTGAATTTTGCGATGGGGAGATTGCATATGTGTGTGTGTGCGCACTGACAAGTGTTTGCTTCTTGGAAGATCAAATTATAGGCAATGTGTTGGAATGGGGTGAGAGATTGAATCCACCATGAAAGATTAACACCACGTGCAAAGAAGCCCGAGAACATGACTAAAAGTCTCATACCTATGAGATTGGTATTTTGAGAGAAGAAAAGTTGGGAAATTGAAATTTCTGATTTAAAATTTTGAGTCTCTCATGGAAATTTAATTTTTTTGACACAGGTGAAATTAGGGAGTTGGGAACTCAGGAATAAGATTGTTGTAATGGCATTGTGGCATGTGGAACCTTGTTTATCTCATGGGAGAAATTCATAACTACTATTTGACTATAAGACCCCATGAGTAGCACAATGGAGCATGCCACATTGGTACTTGGTTGTAAGACTATGACTACCCTGTTAGTGCTTGAAATTTCACCTCAGGCTGAAAAAGGCAAACCTCAAGGCAACATCAAACCATTTAGCCTCGTAGCTAGCCCTATGGGGCAGGAGAAGGCTCTCTCCGGTCAATCTAAGTAAAATATTCAATGGATGAGATGCCCAATAGGGTAACACTGATTTTAGGCTAGTAAACTGATCAAAAGGGTTGATTTGGGGGTTTTAGGGTTTTTGGTGGAAAATTGAGGGGATGGCAATTTTGGGTGTGGGGATTGGACACAATTTTTGCAGGGGGTTCTTTGGGGCGAGGTAGGAGACAATATTGATTGAGGTGGATGATTAGGAATGACAGGTGAGGAGTTGAGGAGAGAAAACAATAACTTTGAATTCTCCTTAAACAATAGAAAACATTGAAATTAAACAAACTTAAAAGCAGAGCATGACAATCATGAATTCTTACTTTAACACTTCGTTTGCTTAATGTACAAAAGGAAAAGAAAGGAAATGATTCACATAACACACTTACAGGTACATAGAGAAACACACCATCAATACATGTAACCACAAGAATCTCAAAAAGGACTACAAAACCCTGGTCTTCCTTAGCCAAAAATTGCAGAGATACAGTGAAATAATACAATGATAGCTTCTCCCTCAAGAGTCCAACCTTCCAACCCTGAAAATGATGACTAAGAAAGTACATAATATAAGCAAGCTAACATCTTTCCTTGCCTCTAGGGGTCGAGCTCACTATCCTAGGAGCTGTTTCAACCAATTCCAAACTGATCACTAAAATCTAGGCAGTCAAAACAACTTGCCTCTATAAGCTAAGAAACCAATTCATTCATTAAATGTTTGCTATTTCATGAATGAATCTTCTAGAATAGGTAAATAAGTGTCATGTCAACATGAAAATACATTAATTACATCAAAGAGGGTGAAAAATCCCAT
>APFE030001426.1:0-23448 GCA_000404065.3 Pinus taeda | reverse complement strand
TCCTGAACTGAAGCAACTTCCAGATGATATGACCATCACACCTTGGAGGGCGATGCAAGGAGTGAAAGATGAAAAAATTGTCAAAACAATATTATCTCGCGTGAGGTCAGGGGAATTATCATTGGAAGAAATGTCTGAAGAATTTCAAAAGTAAGTTTGCTAAATTATTTTTATTTATTTCTAGATTATAGTTATCTTTTAAATAAAACATGTTTTTCTTGTTAGTATTTGTTATACATATCATTATATTAACTTTTTCTTACTTTATCTATGCGGTCACAAAGTTTACATGAAAATTCAGGAACAAATGGTTAGCTTGTTGAATGAAGATAGTTGGGATGATGTTGTATGCAACTATCCAGATTCAAGTTCTACATCAACATTAAAAGCTTTTTATCTTGCATTTAAAAAGGTATCTTGTTTTATACATTCAGTTTTATTCATCTATGCACTATTTTTAATTTAAAACTTACACATATATTTGTTTATTTGATAAAAGATGAGGAAGGAAGATAATGGAGCACTAGACAGTTTCAAGACTTTTATTGAAAAAATAAAGATCGAAAGACTAAGGAAGCAACGTATTAAGAATGTTGAACTTGATCCAACTCTTAATCATTTCATTTGGAATGGGCTAGACATTGTTCAATATCAAGTAATACAAGGTGACTGTGAAGACATTGCTAAACTCATACCAAAAATGGATTATGCCCTAGTTATTGCACATATTCCCCATGGTCTCAATATTCCAATTTACTATGATAGCAACCCTATACTTATCAAGCTTTTAATAAAGTGGTTGCGGGATTTGTAGAATTGACATCATCACCATTATGGAGATTTGTGACATATCATTCAAACACACAATTGGCAATGATATTGTCAAGCTTCAAGGGGAAACAAATTCAAGGATGCAACTTACATGGTAAGACGTTTAAAAGGTATATTTGATTAATGTTGAAAAATTCATTTATGTACAAGTTAACTGAACTTTTACTATTTCATGCTATAGGCAAAAGTCAAATCTTCTTAACAATGAAGATCAACAATTTATAAATGACTATGAGTTCATTCATATTGATAGTTGGGAAAAAGATGATAGCCATATGTCTATGATTTTTAATCGGGTGGATGGAAAGAGTCATAGCCAAATACTGAATTATGATACTGTTGTGAGAAAACTAACAGATGAAGACAAAGAAACAAAAGGAGAGATAGCTAACATTTATCAAAAACCACAATTATTGATTAACTATCTTATAGACATATGTTCAAATGAAGGAGATTGGGTTCTGGATTTATTTTCTAGCTCAGGTAAGTTTTGTTATATGGAATTGAATTTCAATATGTTCTTTTTTTAATTAATATGTCATTGTATTAATTTACTTCATTATTTTTTGTGCTTGATAATTAGGTACAACACTAGGATGTTGCCTTCAAAAAGGAAGAAATTGCATTGCAATTGAGAAAGATCCATTACAATGAAATTTCATTCAGCAAAGAAGTAATGCTCTTCAATTTCTTCCAGATGCAATACAAGAAACTGGGTTGAAGAAATGGGACTTTAGTGAATCACATGTGGCAAAAAAGGCAAAGGAACCCCAACCACCATTACATGGAATGTTTGGAAAGACATACATTGGGAGATTCACAAACATCAAAGACCCATTAGAAGAGGAAAATGAGCGAAAGGAAGCAGAAAATATTGTGGAAGAAGACAATGATGAAACTCTAGAGGACGAAGAGTTTGGATTATGTGACATTGTTGATTAAATTTAAGTTATACTCAAAAATCAAGCATTGCAATGTTTTGACTCTGACATTTTATGAAAAGAATAATCAATCAATTAAAGTTGTTATGTGTTCAATATTTGTAATTTGCGGTTTTCGCATTAATTTTTAAGTTAATTATTATTTTTTGAAAAAAAAATGATTATTATTATTTTTTTGACATGAAATTCATAAAAAAAATTAAAAAAAAAAAACTATTATTTAACCATTTTTAGTTAAAATTTTTCGTATAAAAATTATGATTTTGACATGTCAATTCTAGCAAAAAATTATCAAAACGTGTAGTTTTTTTGTTATATTTATGTTAAAAATGGTTATTTTTACGTCCATTGTTAAAAAATATTGTTTTTTTAGAAACAATTATTTCATGTGGATTGAAAAATTAATTAAGGATGTATGAATATGTAGATTATCTAAAATTCAAAATATCAACTTTCTAATTTAAAAATGCAAAACAATAAAAACCTCACTACAAAAAAAATTAAAATTCAAATAAAAAACAAGAAAATATGAAGAAAATGACCACTTCAAAAACTATCAAATTTAAAAATAATTATTTACATTTAATACACTAGAAAATTTAAAGTCAAAAAATAGGTCTTTTAGAAAAAGGGTGTGATGCAAACTACTCATTTTTTAAAATCAGCATGGAAATCACTACCATTCTAAAACGTAATGTACATAAAAAAATTAAAGTGCCAAAAACTATGCTCTAAAAAAAACATGTGTGTTCTGCATCACCCCTTTTCAAAATCAGGTCACTTTTTTGCTATCTCTACGAAACGGGTAACAGTATCAGTTCATGTTTCAAAGTTTACATTGTTTAAGCAGTAAGTGGCCTCTATCATCATATTTGTTTAACTCAACCATAGTCTAAAAAAATGTAGCAGTTCCTGGTTTTTTGTTACTAGGTTTCTTTGAAGTATAGAAGATCACTCTTGTCCGTAAGAGGGATAATTCCACATAATAAACTGGTGACTCCACTGGGGATTCATCTCTCTCCATTAGTTTTCTTGTTTGAACTTTTGAACCTCATTTACAAGCCTTCCTTGAGTGTCTAGATTTGTTAAAGTTTTGGATTTTTGCTTGGATTTGACTTGTTTGTTATTTTTTTCCAACATTCTTCATTATGTGCACATAAGTTTTAGGCACAATGCGCATATATACACACCTATCTTTTAGAAATAGAGCGTATATGCACTGGTTTCCACTAGAACCTGTGCACATACCAAGAATTTTTTAAAAATTTAATTTTAACCTCATCGAGTCAATTTTTTTTGTTTTTCCAGTTAATTTAGACTTGTTTGTACCTTATTTGAATGATTGTCAATCTGATCGAGTTTTATGGAAAGATTTGCTTGTGATTGTCTTGATTTTACATATTAGGGTAAGGTCTCATCCAATGAATGATCGATCTATCAAAAGAGAGATATGTTGGTCTTGTCTTGTTGACTATCTATCTTTCTTCTTTCCATTAGATGAGGTTTTGGGTCCAGTTTTCTCTTTTCCAAAAGTTTGATTTGTGTGTCAAGATCAATGGCTTGCAAGGTTAGGTATTGTTCGTGAAAAATAATTCTTGTGGTAGTCTCAAAATGAAAATTCTTTTTCCTTACTGCTGTTGAAGTGTTCATGAACTATACTTTTTCTGCAAGTGAATTCATAGCATTCAATTAAGAAAATTCATTTTTAGTGATTATTGGTTTCTTGCATTTTGCAAATTTATGAGTGATTGTATGGAAAGATAGATTTCTTGATTTATTGTGTTATTGGGAAATGTGAAAGTTTTAAGTTATTACCAATATTTAGGTGATTTGAAATTGAATATCTTCATCTTAGGAAAAGGGATATAGTGGTATTTAGAGTTTTTGTTTACATTTCAGTTGAAAAAGTGAAAGACTCTTTCCTTACTTCAGATAGATTTTCATTGAAACAAAATGATTACATTTTCATTTTCAACTGCAATAGGATTTGTGACAAGTCATAATTTCATCAATGTCACATCCATTACCTTTTAGTAAATAAAAACTCTTAAAATCAACACTATTAAAATCAATCTAGAAAGTTTTTGTTTTATGGTTTTTCCACCTACAGTAGATTAGGTTGTAGGGCTATGGAATAGGGAAGTGAGTTAACTTTCCAAAGCTACAAACAAACATTAGTATCTTGTGATAGAGAGAAAAATCCATCTACTAAAATTTTTCTCTAGGAAGCTCCCCTTACAAAGGAGTCAAGCATCATATCATATCAGACCCGATGAAGTTATTGACCCCACTTTATTAGCTATAGTACAGTGATTTACACATACTAAAAACAGTGTTAAAAGGTAATTGGGAGTCACTTGGAGGTAAACCTCAAATTAACCATGTTGAGAAACTTTCATGGGGATTGAGCTTTGTTACTCTACTCTTGGGTCTACATCCGGTTTGTGACTATCCCCCCTGGGTTGAATTGTTTTATGTGGTAACCTTAGTGACCATATTCTTAGGGTTTTACCCGAGGTGATGGTGGAGGGGAAGTATATGTTGTACCTGGAATAGATGTTGGATAGACTCACCTAGAAATTTTTTGAGGGTATTATTCATTTGAGATTTCATAAATGAAGTTTATTTGCACCTGATCATGTACATTAAGCAGGTTGGTAGCGTAACTAGTTCCACTTGCTCTAACTATAGCCACTTTTCTCTTTGATTTTTGTGACATTGGATTTCATCACCAACTAGTGATTTCATTGTGAAAATCTTGTTTGCGTGGTTTGAATCCTTAGATTTCTTAGTGTGTGTTAAGTGCTTGTTTTTACTTTTTATAGACCTTAGGATTGGATTGTGAATATTATTTGATTTTGTGATAAATTTTCATCCTAGCTGAATCACCAAGGCAATCACATAGAATGGAAGGTAAACCTCTTGAATACACACCTAGTCGATTGGAAAAGATAAAAATTTAAAGGTTAAAGTCAATAGGATCTAAAGCCTCAGAAGAACTTAAAACATCAATATTTTTACAATCTGAGACAATAGAAACTGAGGTTAATGCAATGCAAGAAATAAAATCAGGCTTTGTTCATTCTCACCTTGAGATTAGTGAAGTAGTTCAAATTGAATCTGACACTGGCGAAGTTTCAGATATTGAATTAAATGAACCAGAGGTAGAAGAACCTGAGTCTGAAGTTTCTCGACCTAAGTCACCTTTGACTATTATAACTCCTACTCCTTAGCCACCTTCACCTCGAAGGAAGCTAAAATTATGATTGGATTACCTCCTGGGTTAATTATCATTGAACATATTACTGGAAACAAAGAGATAAAAACACCTCATTCACCATTTAAGACAGTGAATCTTTTAACCCAATAGTTCATTTCTCTCCTTTCCGACCTAACCCTTGTTATTATAGCACCTTGATATTTTTAGGTCAGAATTTTTCACTCCCATAGATTCCTTTATATTCACTAAAGAGACGTATGTCAAAAATTCCTATTGGGAGTTGTTGTAGCGGCTGCAACCACCATCCAAAATTTTTCCTATGCTTTTTTTGGAGCCTCCCTTCTAAATTATAACAACTCATCTTGCACTGACCCAGGTACTTGTGCTTTGATTGAGCCTCATATTTACATCATGGTTTGTGTTTTCTTACTTGACTTATTGGCTAACCCACAAGCCGATCTCTTGACTTGGTTTCCACCTAGTTCCGAGCTTGCCTTAGAGAACTATGCAATCCTTGAGGGAAACCATCCTTGCTCTCGGGAATTGCATAGTCCAAGCTGACAGTGAGCCATCAGCTCAAAAAATGCACAAATCTAGTTGACAACCATACTTCAGCTAGGAAATTGTGTAGAGCATGAGAGGCATCCGAGAGCCACTCAGCTCAGAAATTACGTAGAAGCCTCTTGCTTAGAAGTTGCTCAGTGCATGAGCCAGTGAGTTGCCTAGTCCTTCCCATAATTGTGCAATCTCTCCAGGAAATGCATGGAAATTTTCCTAAAAAATAAAAAAAGAAAAAAGAAAAAAACATCCTATAAAATAGGGATCTAGTTTTAGCAGCTCGGAGGAGACACTTGAGTTATTTTGGAAACTGCCACCAAGTGTTGCTTTTTCCTTGATTTTTGGCCTTTTCATTATAAACCCTAAATTTACTAAATATATTTAATCAAAGTAGCTAGATCTCATTTTCAGATTTGATCCTCAAGCTCTGGCATTCCTGAGGAGATCGAGGAAACTTTAGTGCGATTGTCGTTGCTTTTCCAGGTAAGTCTTTCTTTTATAGTCTTTTGTTGCTTTTTTCTGTCACTTTTTTCTTGTTTACATTGTAAGAGCATTGTTTCACTTGTTTTATTGAATGAATGTTGGCGTTTTAGGTTTTTTTATCTTGTAAATTGTTGTTTTAAGTTTTTCATTTCCTTTCCCAAGTGTCGCATGCATTACCTAGTTTTTGTAATAATTGTCATCATTACGACGAATCTCTCCACATGCTTCGTTTTCCTTTAATTTTATTTTTCTCCTACACTTGTTTTACTTTCATGTATCATCACTCATTCAAATATATACTCACCATCACACCATCCTTCATATCTACTTAATTTAACACTCCTTTTCGGTATATTTGGACTTCCCTTGCTTGGAGTTGGCTTCCCCTCTCATGATCTGCACATTCTGGGAGCTCAAGGCCTCAACCTTGGCTTCTATAATTGCGAGAAGGTTGCCTTGGCTTGGATCCAACTGCATACTCTGTAGCTCCAAGAGCCAAACTCCCAGTCCTAGCCACTGAGACTACGCAATGCTCAGTCTGTCCTGGCCTATGCCTAAATTGAACTGTGCATTGCACAATTCTAGTCAACAAGCTGCCCTCACTGACTGTTGGGATTGTGAAATGTGCAGTTCCAACAGGTAGCTAGTCACCTCTGTGAACTAGGATTGTGCAATCCCCCCTAACATTTTCCCAATTTATTGCTTGATCTTGTCTTGAGTGCTTTTGGTTTTAAGCTAACATTTGCATTCCATGAGTGTCCTCTCCGTCTCTAGGTATAGATTTTGTTGAGAATACATCTAGAATTAATAGCTAACATGGCTTCTAAGAGACCTATATCAAAGGAAACTGTCGAGAGCAGTACTACAGAAGTAGTTGAGTAGGTGTCAGTTAACTTGCTAGTTTATGCAGAAACTCAATTGTTCATTGAGAAGGGCACCAAGTTGACATGGCAACAAATCAAGGATATATTTGTAGAGGACTTCAATGAGGACTTAGAGGACCAACAAGATTATATTAGTATCTGGCAGTTAGGCTTTTACAAGGTTGCATGAAGGTACCCCGCCTTCCCATATGTAGACATTATGAGGTGGATTGTCTCACATATAGATCTAGAGACTATGACATTGAGCAGAGCGAGTGGGATAGATATTGCCACCTTCAGGGTGGAGAAATATCATTAGATGTATCATTTACCTTTGCTGACGAGGCGCATGGATACACTCTTCTATGCCACCCATAACCAGCTGAACATGAGAGATATAATCAAGTGCTGGGTGAAAGTGCCGTAAAAATTCAGACTGACACCTAATCATGTTTACAAGACAAAGTCTCTCAAGAATGCCTACCAATTCTTGATCATCTTTGCATGTCGATTATACAATCAAGAGAGCATTGAGACCTTTATTGAAGGTTAAGTAGTTGTATTAGACCAGTTGGTGAATGATGGAAGCCCATTCAACTAGTCGAACTTGTTGGCTCATCAGTTGAAAGTGAATGTGACTAATGCTTGGAATCTACCCAAGGATGGGCAAGCAAGATTCTATATGTCTACATACATAGTGGATGCAATTTGTGCCCAACCCCAGTTTCCTGGCATGAGCTAGACATGCACAGCAAAAGACATTGTCATTAATATTTATCAAAAGCTTCTTTTTTACTGCAGCTACCGAGGAGTAATGGCAAGGCTTATTGACGATTTCATCATCCGGTTGTACATTATTATATTTTAGCGATATCCAACTTGCATGTCCTAAGAAGCGATGGAGGTTATACTTAACATTGCAGATTGGTATGCCTCAGCAGGAGGCACCTTCATCAGAGTGTTTGCAGGAGAGAAGCCTTCACATGTTCTACCAAGGTATGCCATGGACAAGATAGTCATGTAAGAGGTCTCATATCACCTCTCCATAGGGTTATCATCAGGGTTTCATAGGAAGAAGAAGGCACCATGGCTCATTATTCCTCTGAAGATTGGATTATACAAGATTAAGAGCTTGAAAGATGTTGATGTTGAAGCTAAGGAGATATTGAAGTTCAAGTTCAGCACCAAAGACTTCAATCTATTTGATCCCCACGTATTTGCAAGAACCACTCTACAAATTTGTACTATCAATGGATCCATAGGACATTTCACTAGCACGAGGAGGACCCCTGGAGATACTGTTACAATGACTCCAAGCTCCAAGAGCCAGTCAATATAGCCATATCTTGGAAGACTAATTTGCAGACATAAATAGTGCAGGAAGCAACAACAACAACAATAAGCATCAATCTGGTGCATGACAAAGGTAAGAGGAAGATAGACAAGAACCGATAGGTTGAGAAAAGCTACAAGATGAAACCAAATCCTATCACTGAGAAAGAAGACTTGGGAGAGAAGGCAAAGAGGTAGCAATGGATAAAGAGGGTAGAGTGAAGGGAGAAATAAAAGAAAAGGTGGGAGGAAGTAGAACAAAAGTTCCAGGAAACAAAGAATAATTTGAAGGAAGAGTAGGAGCTAAGAAGGAGAGAAAGGGAAGAGAAGAAAAAATAGGAGGAAGAAGAAAGGAAAGGCACGTTGATCGAGAAAACAACACCCATATAGGTTGAGGAATCAAAACAACCAACAACTAAGGAAGAGGGTGAATAGATGCAGGATCGGGAGCCTTCTCAACAAATTGAGCAAGTGATTGAAGTGACGGACATGGATTTGGGGATGAGCCACATGATGAAGACATTGACCTCATTCCAAGGGCACCCGAGGTCACCTCTCAGTCTCCTCCTGTCAGAACAAGTCCCGTGCGAGCAAGGATAGGTTGTTCTCCTTGATGATGATCCAGTTATGGATGTGTACAATCTTTCATTCAATGAGTTGCAAAAGAATATTGTACAAGTGCAGAGGAAACACTTTCTAGATGATCATGTGTCACCTACATTCATGAAGGAAAGGGTAATAGTTTTAGATGTCAGACAACATCTAGATTCCATTGTTGATGCCACCTTGGCCTATGCAGGAGCCACAAGCTCTAATGTTAAGTTCATGTTGGCCGAGAATGAACAAATGGCAAAGAACTTGGAGGTGAACGGGTAAGAGGAAAAATAACTCAGAGAGTAGAGAATAGTTTCCACAATGGTAGAGATGAGGAAAACAAGACTTGATGAAATGTCAACAGTTCAGATGACCATGCAGAAGCTCTATGACAGATTCGTCACCGTGCATAAAGAAATTTTCCATGTGCATGGCTTACAATAGCGGAGAAAAATGTTTGTTCAAACTCTCAGGGACATACATGCTACCATCTCCCATGTGCAAGAGTGGACAATGAGGTACAAAGGGGCCCTACTTCACTTGCAAAATATGATGAAGCCTTATGAAGAGATGGAGAAAGCAAAGGTATGGATGTTGATCCAGAACTATGAGCAGCTCACCCCATTCATCACCAGCATACAAGCCGCATATTCACGGCTGTGCAAGAAGTTGGATGTCATGGTGAGAAAACACATTATCCCTTTATTCAGTTCCCTCACTGAGGCTAAACATAAGAACCAAGCCCATCTAGAGATCAATAGGTACATGGAGCAGCTAAGGCGAGAGGCCACCATGGATGACTTGGAGCTTAGCACACATAACATGAATAAGTACATTGGTGGTCTCGTCATGGTCAACACCATGCTGAACATGCTTCAGGATGATTTGGATACAGGTTCCAAGACCATATACCCATATGTTGTGGAGGAAAGAGTTTGTTATCAGAAAGACGCCATTAAGTATTTTGGGGACATCATCTCACAATACCAAGCTTGTCATGAGTACGTGACTAAGAACCACCGAGTGTAGGTTGTCGAGTTGGTCTTTCCCTAAAATTCGGATCCATAGTGTTTTGTCTTGTTAGGTTGTCTCTAGTCTTTTGTCTCACATGGGTACATGTGGAAAATGTAATATTATCTGTAAATGTGTTGTAAGTGAAATTCCAAGTGTCATTAGTGGAATGTGAAAGCTTATCATGTTATGTAATGAGTTGTTTATAAAGAATTTGAAGAGTCGTGAGGGTAGTGAAAGAGACATGAAGGGGAATGTCAAGGGTAACCCGACCCTTTGTTATAAATAGAACATGATAACTCTTAGAAGAGGATTTTGGGAGCCAAAATTTTGGCTAGGCTTAGGATTAGAAAACGTTTGGGAGTATTGTAATGGATCTTGGCTTCTCCACAACCTAGAGTGAGTATAATTCTTTGGAGGAGTAGTTTTTCTTGACTGTAACATTCCACTATTGGGGTTAGTGGCCATTACTTTCACTTATAATAATAATAATAGAGCCAACATGATTTCATGCATATTTTGTTATTGTAGTTGCACTTATAACCTCAGTCAAATTACTTTTATGGTCATAGCCTTCAGTTGCATCGACCATCCCTGAGTCAGTCCTAGATTACTCCAAACCGTTTTTCTTCAAAACTTGACATATGTTTCATGTCGTAGGCACTCCTTCAATGGGTTGCTTCCTATCAACTTCAGCTCATTATCTAGGAAGTTGATAAAGAAACCTTCAATAACTTCAGTTTTCATGTCTTAATGGTAGGTTTTTCACCTTCAATGATAGGTTCTCATCATTGACCTTCGATCTAATGATTCTATGAGTGTTTGACATCAACACGTTTATTCACACCTCATAGATTGTACTTGAAGTACCTTGAGAGCCATTATCATTATTAGTAGTTTCTCTCGCACCTGTTAATGGTTCACATCATTGACCAGTGATCAAGTGGTCTATACCATGTTTGACTATGAGATATTTATTCACATGGCTAGATTCATACTATGGATCGAGAGATGGAGATCAAGACCCTGAATCTAGTTTCATCCATCTAGGCTGCATGGAGTTATTAAATATTCATGATTGTAAATCTAGATCCATAGATTGTTGTGTCCATACTATGTTTTCTTTTGACATGGATCTTTAGATGTATTTCCATACTGTACTTTGAGACATTTGTGCTTTGAGTATGGGAATTCTTACCTTAGTGATGATATTATATATTGGATTGTAACA
This sequence comes from Pinus taeda, assembly GCA_000404065.3. Taxonomy (NCBI): domain Eukaryota; kingdom Viridiplantae; phylum Streptophyta; class Pinopsida; order Pinales; family Pinaceae; genus Pinus; species Pinus taeda. The sequence continues at coordinate 12,384 of APFE030001426.1, read as the reverse complement.
TTTGTTTGATTATCTTAGGTCTCCTACTATAATCTCTAACCCAAACCTTGGCATGATAAAGCACTCCATTCATCAAATATCTCTTTCGAATTTTCACTTTAGGGGCAAACCTATTACACATCATTTTTTCGCTTTAGGAAAATGACCATCGGTTTGGATATTTCGCTATCTAGAAATGTGTCCCAAATCATTCCCCTAAAAGTTTGAATCCAAATTATCCCAAAGAAAGTGGAATTTCTAGATCCCATGATAAAAAACCATGTTTTTATCCAGTTGCATAGTTTCTTAGTTAATTCCTGCGCATACGTAGAGAAGACAATTAGAAGTTGTGCATAAGGATGCATTGTCTTACATCATAGTATGTGAACATGACTTAAAACATGTAAAAGTAAAAATTAAAGTCTAGAAGTATTGTTGTTAGCATCTATCTCAACCAAGAAGCTTCGAATGGTTGCCTATTCAGTCTTGATCCCTCCCATCATGGTGCAACTCCCTCTCTTTGTGGAATCCCTATCCCACTATTAGTGGATCTCATCCCTTGGAAAATGGATCCCAAAATTCCCACTCTTGGCCCATAAAAATAACCCAGGCCCGATGATTGAAGAGGACTGTTGAAAGTAGGCTTACATGGTAGGATTAAGGCTAGAAGGCTATTCATTCAAGAAGAGGGTTGGAGATTGTGGGAAGGGACTTGCAACATCAAGGCTACATGGTTGTAAGGCTATTCTCCATTTTATTAATATGAAGGATATTGTTCTTTCTCAATTACATCATTGTTGATATAATTTGAAGGATTCCTTGATGACCTACATAGATTGTGATTACATATTGATCAGTTTATGGTATATGATTTGTTAATTAGTCCATCTATCTCTTATGATTATATATTGGATGCTTTGATCTCTTGTTTGTTTCTGTCAATGTAGATATCCTTCAAGATGTCATGGAGAAGATGTGGGGAGCGATGGGAGGATCTCTAAATCATCAAGGATCAGATTAATCAGAGCTTTGAAAGGGTCTTCACCAATCATTTCGTTTAAATGGTAAGTGACCTCTATCATCATATTGGTTTAAGTCAATCATAGTCTAGAGAAAGGTAATAGCTCTTGATTGTTTTTTACTAGGTTTCTTTGAAATTTAGGGAGATCGCTCTTATTCGTAAGAGGGATAAGTCCACATAACACCATCAAATACAAATGTGGAAATAGAAAATTACTCCTTGCATTCACTAAAAGATCATAATTTCTCAAAACATATGCACCAAAATTGAGTACAAAGCTAAATGTCCATTACAATGTGTCATGAGGGTATATTTATAAAAAAGAGGGTGAGTCTTGGTCTACCCATGACTCCTAAACTACCTTATGACCTTTCGTATTCCTATTAGACTCTACTCCACTCTATATTTCTATGTGCGACAAAATTGGTCCTATTCTAACAATTCGGTAATAGACAATTCTGGAACATACACATGCAACTGCTCCACAAGGTATGTGCGCCAAATATTGTACTCAGGAGCCACTACAACCACATTTTGTTGCTCTTCATCATGTCTCTGAAGGCACTCAAATGAATCTAGCATTAGAGTGCTCTTGTTGACCTTGATATGATTTGACAGAGTTACAATCTTGGTACATATACTTACTGGTTCTATCACATATTGAGTAATGTTCTCCTCTGTCACATGTAAGTCCTCGTTGGTGGAAGCTTGTCTAAAAGGATTGAGGAATGCCTGAATTTCATGTAAGACTTATTCTTGCTTCCTCATTTCTTTGACTTCCCTGATGGAAGGAACTCTATGTATTTCAATTACATATTCCAATCCACTCAGTAAATGTTTGTATGAATCCATACTCATGTCCACATCCCTCCCAAGATTATCCCATGATTGGATCTTGACGTGAATATGAGCCTTGTCATTTTGGGCAGTTATCCAATATTTTGTGGGAATAGTTTCCAGTGCCCCTAGATATTTTTTATTCCACTCATGAATGTTGTTAATAACTCTGATAACTTGTTTTAGCATGTTTGTCTTCTCCTTAGTATCAGTTTGTATGGTCGGGAAAGAAGATATGGTCTAATGCAGCTTGAACATCTCCTCATAGATCACAACCATGACTTCATCCAAAGTCTCTACTTCCTCCTTGATAAATTCTTGTAACGCCTTTTTTCTTGAGTGAGTTAGGTGTAGATATTTATTCTCCTCCTCTAATCATTTCATGTGTTGTTCTACCTTCACAACTCTTTCTTCAAAATCATAGAGTTTGCCCTAGATATCTGCAATAGTCTTTCTCATCCTTCCCACATTTAACTCAATTATAGTCACGAGGGCAGTTTCAGCTGAAATGATCATCTCAAGATTCATCATGGTATCTAGGATGACCTCTTTTTCTATGGTCATTAATTGTGGCTTTGTAGGGTTCCTGGTGTAATACTTCCTCCTTTCCTACATAATGTTACAATTAACCTAATCAAAATTAAGTATAGTGAGGTACAACACCTCTTCCTCTGCCTCATTTGGAATGCTCAATTCTTTGAGTGGTAGGTGTCCTTCGATGATGGGGGTGGACGGAGGAACATCTAATGGAGAAATATCAACTTGCATATCAGAATCTTGGTGTTTTTGTTGTTGTTGGAGATCGAGCTCAGATTTCTTGTTGATTTCTTCTTATTGTCTCTTCATATCCTCTTCCTCTTTATTTCTCTTATCTTGTCCAACTTTCCTCATTTTCTCTTCTTCGATCCTTTTCCTCTCCTTTTCTTCTTGCCCTTGTTTTCTTATGAGTTCTTCTTCCTGCCTTTGTTTCCTCTTACATTCTTCATTTTCTTTCCTTTTCTTGATTCTTATTTCTCCTACTTCTTCTTCTGCTCTTCATATTGTGTCCTTGATTCATCTTCTTCTTTCTTTAATTGTTCTTCCTCTTCCTCTTATTGTTGTTGGATATCCTCAATTTACTAGTTGCCTAACTTTTTTAACTGCTTTAGCTCTTCTTACCTCTTCCTCCTCAATTATTTTTTCTACTTGGCCAAGGTCACATTTCTTTCTTCTAGGGTTTCATTACTTCATATTCCTATTTCTCATCTAAATGTTCTTTTGGTTCATCACCTTTGTGCATTTTCTATTTTCCCCTTGTATTTTGTTGCTCCTTCTTCCTTTTAAGGAAGGTTGTCCTACCTTGCAGTCTTATTTTTTCTTCTGATTGCTTGACCTACTTGTCCTCCTTTTCTTCTTTTTTGCTTGGCCCTAGTTCCCTGACAGCATTATACTTGTTCCTAACTTTGTCTTCATGAAAATGTTTGTTATGCAAGTATGACCAGTTGAAGCATGCTTTTTTTCGTTGTGTTTCTACCACCCCCTTGGAGTCATACCTAGGTGACTCAAATTCACAAAATAGAATCCCTTCATCTCCTCAAATTCTCTTCTGCTTACTTAAAGCTATCAATTTTATAGGCCCCAAAAGTGAAATGGAAGGTGGGACAAGTATTTATATTTCGTTCATTAACTGTTTTAGTGAACCCTATGGTCATCTGGTAACATGGTTCTTTCAATAGTAACTTGTCTGTCATAAACCTAGGGAGTGTGTGAGGAGGTTAGTATGAGCCAAAGACCCTTATGAAAGTTCCCTCCTAGATAGGAACTCAATCTTCTACCTAGGTCATCATCTCTCTGGCCCCCTTGATCATACGAAGGGCCTCTTCCCCAAATTTTAATTGATACAAATGAGAGATGAACAACTCAGAGATTGACTCATGCATACCTTTATAGCCTGGGTCCCATAATATCTTTTAATGCATATGGACAGGGTTTGACACATTTAAGGTCTAGTTGTGACTCCTGTTGTAGCTTATATTGTGACTTAAGCCTTATTTATCAATTTTATCACAATGTGTGGCCTAAAATCATTAACGAGGTTCAACCTCAATGAATGCACAAAGTCTAAAAGTAATGAGTTATTTATTCATTATAATATATCAAAATCGCAAAAGGAACAAGCATAAAGGAATTGGCCATCTTATAAAGTTAAATCGCAACATAAATGGAGCCATAATCGATTATATATATATATTTAATATTATATATATTAATATATTATATATAATATATATATATATTATATATTAATTTATATATATATAATAATATATATATATATATGATATGATATATATATATATATATATATATTATATATAATATATTGGAAATAAAGAAATAACAAAGGAAACAAGTGTTAAAGAGTTACACCAAGATTTGAAACATATCATGTTATATTTGAAAGCCCGGCGGGTCTACCATATCAAAAATTCCTTCATATACATTATGATTACGCATTTTATATATTTCTATTATAAAGGGATTATAATATAAATAAGCGTCGATTGTGATATGTGATGAGTTACGGACTTGATGAATTATTAAATACATATCTATGTATAATCAAGTCTGCAAGGCATACGAAAAGGTGGATTTTAAGCTAAAAGGAAGAATTTAGGGTAGATGCAAAGGGGTAAGTGGTTTTTAATGGAACTCACTCAATTCCACTTATTGTTCAACATGTAGCAGCTGGGTGGAGAGAGAAAAATGCCCATTTTGGGCAGGTATTCTCCGAGCTTATGTCCCACTGGAAATCTTTATAGGCCATCCAATATGGAAAGCGCAGATCTACGGTGGTGTGATATATTAGCGGAAGGGAATGCCTCGATATTTGTGAAAAGCCTGCATTAGAAGCAGAAAAAACATGCTTTATGGTATATTTTCATTATTAAAGATATATAATAGAAAAGCGCAGATATGAGAATTATGTGTAAGTCCAACATTACATTAATGCACCATTGGAAAGGGGATGATTGTGAATTGCGATGGGAAGTCAACAAAGCGTTGAAAATGCATATCCGATGGATTTATGAAGTAGATTTAATACTTTTTTAGTTCTGGTGCTTTGCATTAATTCCATTATATAAAGGGAAAATCAGTGTTAACGCTGAATCTGAAGAAAAGGAAATTGGTTGGGTTTTTTGGTGTTTTGGCCAATTAAAATGTATCTGGTACATGCATAAGATCAGGTTTATACAAACCTAACACAGTGCATTATGATTAAAGTGGATTAAGAGGAGCTCGAAAATTAATTAAGAAAGCAAGTTAACAATTATTGTCCTCTTCTAAATTCAGTTGTTTTCTGTTATTTTATGTTCTTTGGGGTGTCTTTAAACCTCTATAAAATTCTATAATAATTTTTAATTCAGATAGTTAGGGAAACAATTTAGTAGTTTGATAGTTTCACAACTATTTCATAAATTTATAAAAGGAGGAAATTTTACAGAGAAAGTTTGATGGTTGGAACTTTGGATAAATCAGAGACTAGTCCATTGTATTCCTGATATCATCGTTGGTTAATGAAAGAACCAAAAGTTTCCATGAGTTGTTGTATATAATTTTGTAAGCTTCTCTGTCATGTGTCATGCTATGTTTTCTTCTTTACAAGTATAGTAATGAAGTAGCAAGTCTTTATTTGCTTATGTAGATAAGGTTAAAATTCCTTCAAGAGTGCTCCTATACTTGCAATCCTCACTTCTTTTCTAGATTATAGATAATAGTTTTTATGAGAGATCAACATATTTTCTATGATTCAGTTCTCATTATCATAATTCCTCTAAGTTACAGATAGTAGTTTCTATGAAATATCATCATATTATCTTTAACTTCCCCTACAAACTTTCTTCATTCATCATTTATATCTAGCAACAAATGGCATTCTGAGATGTTCTGGTCATACATGTATTAAGAGTTGAAGACCAAGTTTTCTAGGTCCTTCATTTGAGAACACAACAAACAATAAGTGACAGTAAATAATATTTGTTAATCTCTTAAGCACAATTTCCGCACAGCCAAGAAATTGGTTTCTTAAGGAACAACATTAATTGGCACTGTTACCAAGGAAAGAAGATAAGAAGATTTTTCCCTAGGTTTCAATATTTTTTTCTAGTTGTTCAGTGAGGAGGAAATACTTGGTTGTTTCGAATAAAAGCAATAAAAGATGACTCCATTGTAACAAAGACCACAGTCTGCAAAGCAATAGAATAAGGACACATTTTCATAGATTTATTAAGTTTGAAGCTGATCCCTGATAGTGACAAGTTTCAATAGTTGGTTGTACATTCACACCTGTGATTTTCACTTACAACAATGATTGGCTACTCCACTATACTTTGAAGTTTTCTTTTCTATGTTTTAATGGCTCTCCCTGCATTCTTAGCCCATAAATTTGATCCATTTGATTTTACTGGGATCACTGGCTATCCTCATGACATGCCTACATTTTCTGTGTGGAATGAGTATCTTCCAAAATTCAGTAGAAAAGAATATGAAGATCCAGCTCAGCATCTCCAAGAGTTTCATGAATGCATGGAGCAGCAGGGCATCATTCATGAAGATGTTAATATGAAGTTGTTTAGGTTTTCTTTGTACCTAGAAGCTAGGGATTGGTTTAGGTCTCTACCTTTTGCAAGCATTTCATCTTTGAAATATTTCCATTTAGTATTCAATTCTTCATGTAGAATTTATCATCCACACAAGTTTCTTTTTGAAGGTTGTTGTGAATATTATCATGCTAAATAAACTTTAAAGGCTCAAGATCATCTTGTTGATGAAACTAATGATTTTGTTGATAATATATCAAGCATTCAGAAAGATTTCAGCTAGATTAACTATGAGCAAGTTTCTGAAAGCGAGGAACTATCATGTTCTCAAAATGATGAAGAGAGGGTTATAAAACAGTTTTGTTCAATAATCTCCTGAGTAGAGAATGGGTTGACTCCGTTCCAAGCAGATCAAGAGAGTATTCAGATAGAGAAAAGTTTAAACATGCATCAAGAGTCTCTGCTCAGCAGTCAAGAAGAGGAAGAAATGATTGAGTTGCAAATAAATCCCCAGAGTTCTTATTTTGTTAAATTTGATGATCATTTTATATATAACGAAAATGTAACTTAAATGGGGAACAGGACGAAGTTATTCAAGTGCATCAATTGGGTGTTGAACCTACTAGAAGAAACCAACAAGAGGGATATGTTGGACAACAATATATTGAGCCAGCAAAAGGGCCTATATTATGTGAAAAGAAAGATGATAAAGAGATTGTATACCATTGCATTGAAGAACATAAGGATGTCCATGGATCAAAGGTAAATAATTTCTTTGAAGTTGATAATATGTCATATAGTCATGTGAAAAAATTTCTTTTTCTTCCTAAAGTTAGAATTACAAGTTATTTTCAATCAAAGCTTAGAGATGGAATGTGGAGACATGAAAGTGACATAGATCATTTTCTTAAAGATGTTGCTAATTATTCTGTTGAACATATTATCTCAACAGAAGGTTCAATTGAGCAAGAACCTTCATACATAGAGAATATTTTTTCTGGAGCTAATCAAGAACATATTTTTTCTCATACTTTTGAAGATCGTGTGGTAGATTACATGGAGGAATTTACCAGTAGTCTACATATATCATTTTATGGATATACTCTTAATTTTCGTTGTGAGTTGCTTTTATGCATAATTTATTTTTTGTTCAGGATGAGTTGCATTTTCAAGATTCATTGGCAGAATGTTTCTAGATTAAGCACCCAAATGCTAACCTGGTACCATTGGAAGATTGACTTCACCTGATGGAGATCAATCATGTGTATATGTATGAACTTATACATAAATAAGCTCAGGTGTCGAGTATTTGGTTTTCCAGTTGTAGTTCTTCACTTTAATCGTTAGTTGATGAATAAGGGTGACTTTCCCAGTTGGAAACTGGTTTGCAGAGGTGTCAGACTTCAAGATTGTCAGGTTTCAGTGGTCAGATTTCAAGGTTTTCATAGTTTTGGACTCCATTCCCAACTAAGGCTACTAATCTGTGATTCCCAATGTTTTGTTATTAGAACGCAAGCATATAATCACTACATGTATTGGTGTGGGTTCACTGTACAGATTTTCACAAAGTTAAGACTTGGCGAAGAAATATATGACTCCATGCCCAATGGATAAGGCACTGATCTGCGGTTCTTAGTGCTTCCGGGACAAAATAACTATCCCCAGGTGGAGCCAGATGTTGTAGCTTATATTGTGACTTAAGCGTTATTTATCAATTTTATCACGATGGGTGGCCTAAAATCATTAAGGGGGTTCAACCTCAATGAATGCACAAAATCTAAAAGTAATGAGGTATTTATTCATTATAATATATCAAAATCGCAAAAGGAACAAGCATAAAGGAATTAGCCATGTGATAAAGTTAAATCGCAGCATAAATGGAGCCATAACTGATATATATATATCTATATATATAGATATGATATATATATATCTATATATATAGATATGTGTGTGTGTGTGTGTGTGTGCATATTGAAATAAATAAATAACAAAGGAAACAAGTGTTAAAGAGTTAACACCGGACCCGAAACATATCTATGTTATATTTAAAAGTCCGGCGGATCCGCCATATCAAAAAGTCCTTCATATACATTATGATTACGCATTTTATATATTTATATTATAAAGGGATTATAATAGAAATAAGCGCCGATTGCGATATGTGATCGGTTATGGACCCGATGAATTATTAAATACGGATCTATGTATAATCAAGTCCACAAGGCATACGAAAAGGTGGATTTTAAGCTAAAAGGCAGAATTTCAGGCAGATGCAAAGGGGTAAGTGGTTTTTAGTGGAACTCACCCGATTCCACTTATTATTCAATACATAGCAGCTGGGTGGAGAGAGAAAACGACCCATTTTGGGTGGGTATTGTCCAAGCTTATGTCCCACCCGAAATCTTTATAGGCTGTCCAATATGGAAAGCACAGATCTATGGTGGTGATATATACGCGGAAGGGAATGCCTCAATAGTTGTGGAAAGCCCGTGTTAGAAGCGGAAAAAACATGCTTTATGGTATATTTTCATTGTTAAAGTTATATAATAGAAAATCACAGATATGAGGGAATTATGTGTAAGTCCAACATTATGTTAATGCACCATTGGAAAGGGACCAATTGCGATTTGCAATGGGAAGTCAACGGAGCGCTGAAAAGGTAGATCCGATGGATTTATGAAGCAGAGTTAATACTTTTTCAGTTCCGGTGCTTTGCGTTAATTCCGTTATATAAAGGGAAAATCAGTGTTAAGGTTGAATATGAAGAAAAGGCAATTGGTTGGGTTTTTTGGTGTTTTGGCCAATTAAAATGTATCTAATACATGCATAAGCTTAGGTTTATGCAAATCTAACATAGCGCATTATGATTAAAGTGGATTAAGAAGAAATCAACAGCAAATTAACATAGAAAGTCAATAATTATTGTCCTCTTCTAAATTCAATTGTTTTATGTTATTTTATGTTCTTTGAGGTGTCTTTAAACCTATGTAAAATTCTATAATAATTTTTAATTCGGATAGTTAGGGAAACAATTTAGTAGTTTGATAGTTTCACAACTATTTCATAAATGTATAAAAGGAAGAAATTTTACAGAGAAAGGTTGATGGTTGGAACTTTGGAGAACATGGAGACTAGGCCACTGTATTCCTGATATCATCGTTGATTAATGAAAGAATCAGAAGTTTCCATGAGTTGTTGCATATAATTTTGTAAGCTTCTCCGTCATGTGTCATGCTATGTTTTCTTCTTTTCAAGTATAGTAATGAAGCAGTAAGCCTTTATTTTCTTATGTAGATAAGGTTAAAATTCCTTAAATAGCACTCCTATACTTGAAGTCCTCACTTCTTTTCTAAATTATAGATAATAGTTTCTGTGAGAGAGCAGCATATTGTCTATGATTCAGTTCTCATTATCATAATTCCTCTAAGTTACAGATAGTAGTTTCTGTGAAAGATCATCATATTATCTTTAAATTCCCCTGCAAACTTTCTTCATTCATCATTTATATCTAACATCAAATGGCATTTTGAGATGTTCTTGTCATACATGTATTAAGAGTTAAATACCAAGTTTTCCAGGTCCTTCATTTGAGAACACAACAAACAATAAGTGACAGTAAATAATATTTATTAATGTCTTGAGCAAAATTTCCCCACAGCCAGGAAATTGGTTTCTTAAGGAACAACAATTCCAACCCTCAAAAATGCATCTTGCACACACTGAGTCTAATAGGTATGATGTCATATAGAATTCATATGGTTGGTCTTGCTCTAGATTCTTTGTTTCCTATATGTTGGTTCTCAGTGATGAAGTAAGGATGCTTTCCCAGTTAAAAATAGTTCCCCTAGTAGCAACAATGTATATAATAGGTACCCAATTTTCGATAAAGGTATAAATACCTGACTTACCATACGACCTGTTCATCATCGCAACCATAATTTTGTATATCTTCCTCAATCCCTCTGCCCTCAAGACTTGATCAGACTTAACCCATAACTTAGAGGGTTATTGCCACCATGATCTTAGGATGTTCTTAGATTCACCACCAGAAACTATGACATACACCTAGCACTAAGGGTCTCCTCCTTCTCCGATAACTTGTAATAAGAAGCAATATATGTGGAAGAAATAGTGGAAAAAGCCTCTCCTGTGTGGTTCCTTATCACCCATCGATTTATATATGTATTCTTCCATATCTAGTCAATGGTCTCTACACATGAGAAGACAGGATGATGCACGACCACTTTTTGAAGCTAGAACCTCTTGATGTTAATGTATAGTACCATCTAGTCTGCCTGATCTTGAGGAATGTTCTTCTTGGAGAACTTGGAATACATATCAAACCATGAAAGATTAGTGACATTATTGATGTTGCATGTTATGTCCTAGTAGATGGGTGGTGGTGGCCCTTCAAAGACTTCTTGGGCACTTCTCTTGACATTATTAAGTGAGGACTTATCCCCTGGAGGTGCCATATCTCTAGAGAAATATGATATGCATTCTAGATTTACGTCACCTAGCATTTCAAAATAATATTCCTAATATAAGAGTGACGACATGAATAATATAAATCAAGAGAAATATCATTTACAAAGCTTCAAAACAGGGGAATTAAGATTAGAAGTCTTTGGCCTAGTTTTAGTTTTGAAGGAGGTTATTGGTCACATAGCACAGGTGGTCACGAAATGTAAGACTATAAAATCAATGACTTGGCAACTGGAGGTTACTAAGTCGTAGACCTGGGTAGGTTGCGAGATCATGAAGATGTGGAGGTCAAGAGGTCGCAAGAGTGTGGAGGATGCATAGTTGCGAGGTTTGATAGGTCTCAATGTTGTAGGTATAGCCATATCGTGATTTTTAATGGCGCAACCTGGTCCTCTTTGGCGGCTTGGAAAATAAAAAAACGTGGCTCGTGTTGTCCTCTGAGATAATTCTAGGTTGGGTAATTATGCCAGAGCATCTAAAATATTTTGGTTGTTTTTAAATTTGTGGAAGACTAATGTTTTAAGATTATGTAAACAGATAATGTGTCCTAATTTCTCTCAACACAATGAAAGGGTTTCTTCTTCACTTCTAAACAACAATTTAGCTTTAAAATATTTGGAATTAAGATTTCAGATAAATATGAGTTTCAAGTATTCATATAGAATATTTAAAATAATCAAAAGACATATGTTAGTAAACTATGTTCTGTAACCAACAAAAATGTATCTAAATTCATGAAGAATTGGCAATTAATTGATGTAGAGGAGTTTATTTAGACAAATAACCTAATAAACTAATCTCTGTAATTGATTATAACTTCATAAGAGATTTAAGATAGAGTGATATTCAATTTATATCTTACTCATATTTATTCATAAAACTAAGTACATGTTGAAGTAACATAATGGAATGAATAACATGAAGAAAACTCACAAAGATAACAAGTTTTTTGAAACAAATTCAAAATCCTTTTATTGATATTAGACAACTTCAAATACATGTAATTGTGCTTCAAATAAACTTAGCCCAAGCGTGTAACCCTTTACAATTCAAATTGGGAATTATTTATACAAAATGTTCCTAAATTATCTAAAGTAAAATATCGAGATAGATTGGAAAAATATGTTATGAAACCAGCTCAAGAAAAGATAGAAAAGATAGATCAACGCCTTAGAATTCAGCCTCTTCGAGGGGGCAACCTCCTTTACATTACATAAATGAAGAATTCTTGGATGATTCAAATGATAAAACCTCCTTTCTATATATAGGAGTCTAAGGAGTCACAATATAACCCAGCCGATCTAACAATAATAATATAAAGCCACAAAAATAACAATAGAGGGATTCTATGGGGCACAGTAATAACAATATGGGGAAATAGGGGCACAACAATATTAATAAGGGGTATAACTACAATAGTAATGGGGTAATCACTAGTATTATATGGACCCAACATGCCCCTCTCCTTCAAAAAAGTGT
>APFE030001424.1:340270-364676 GCA_000404065.3 Pinus taeda | reverse complement strand
TTATTGTTATGTCGGCTCTGGTTATGTTATGACCCCTTAGACTCCTATATATAGAAAGGAGGTCTTTTCATTTGTATCATGGAAGAATTGTTCATTTATGTAATGTAAAGGAGGTTGCCCCCTCGAAGAGGTTGAATTCTAAGGCGTGGATCTCTCTTTTCTATCATTTTAGCTTTATCTAATTTATGGCAGTTGGCAATCCCAATGGGAGTTGGCAATCCAAAGCAACTGGGTATCAGATTTATGAGAGTTAGTGGTTTGCTATTTCGAGTAACTAAAATGATATTCTATCATTATAAATTAGATAAGGGGATGTGTGTTTTCATAGGAAAGATTATTGCATTTGTGGGGAATATTGCCCAAAGAGTGATTTAAATAATTTAAGGTATGAAAAATTTTAAAAAGATATTTTTAGAGTCTATTAAGTACAAAATTCATATCTTATTTGTATTGTTTTCTACTTTCTAGATTATATGAATCAGTGATGTAACATAAATGTTAGTAATTTTATTTATTTATATATGAGTGAAAGAGATCAAGTAATATTGTTCTTTCATGTTATTAATCGATTAAGTGTATGTTGCATTTTAGCCTAAGTTTTTGGTACGTATTCTAAGTGTCTTGCATGCAGGACATATGTTTTCATATGGTGGTTCAACTCGGCCAGATGTTTGTGCGGCTAGTTCAATGTATTTCACAGAGCCCTGCCGCAAAGCCCAGGGTATTTTATTTCAAGGGCAGAGAGTTTCGGGGCTGGAGGAGTTGCAGGAGTAGAGTTTTCGGGCCAGAGAAATAGCAGAGGCGCCATCTTTGTAAGTGTTTTCCCACCTTTTTCTTCGCATTTACATGGCTTTTCTAGAGCTAACATACCCAGATTTGCTTCAGTAAGCCTTTTGAGGCCCTAGTTATTTGTTAGCAGAGAAAAAGGACTTCTATGGTTTTGGTCTGTCTTTTTACACTGACTTCATCATCATCTATTCAGGTTTTCCATATCTTTTTTGAACAGTGTGCTTTTTGTGTCTTTTTTTTCATAATTTTCGCTGTTTGCGGGTACTTGTATTTTCTAGTTAGGCTGAATTTGAATACTTCTGAGACATTTGGGAATTTAAAGTTTATCATTTTCTGATTTCTACTTTTAGCGTGGTGATGAGTATACTCCAGGTCACGTATGCTTTTAATTGTGTTGCAGATGCAGTCAGTTTCTGTTTTCTGTGAATATGAAGAAATTGTTTGTTTGATTATGTCTAGGTTGAAAATTTTTACACTGAGTGAGATATGATTTTATGATGTATATAGTTGAATATTTGGTCCGTCAGAATAAAACATGTATTTTACTTGCTGGGGAAAAATGTAAATATAACTGATAAATTTGTTTATATTTTAAAGTTTGTTTGTTGGTTAGTTGTGCGTTGTTTCTTTATTACCTATCAAACATTAAATCAGAGGGGCTTTTTTCCCAAATAATCTCGCTCAAGGGTAAGTCGAACCCTGGCAAATTGTCAGCTGCACTGAACCTTTTCAAACACAGAGCCGGAGAGCTCCCTTATTTTACGTTACTCATAAGGAATATCATTTAGTACCTCTTCCTTTGCTTTAGGCCACACTTTCCATGGTTCTGTTGGGTCTACGTAGTTTTAACTTTTAAATACATTTCAATATATATAGTATTTAAATACATTTCAATATATATCTACTATATTTAGAGAGTTATAATGCATTTCAATTTTTAAATAGAAAATTATATTTACAATTATATAATATACTATGTATATATACATACATTTCAATATAATATATATATATTACAATGTGAGGGGCAGAGAGTTCCCGCGCTGGAGGAGTTGCAGGAGCAGAGTTTTCGAGGCAAAGAAATAGCAGAGGCGCCCTCTTTGTAAGTGTTTTCCTGCTTTTTGCTTTGCATTTACATGGCTTTTCCAGAGCTAACATACCCAGATTTGTTTCAGTAAGCCTTTTGAGGCCCTAGTTATTTGTTAGCAGAGAAAAAGGAATTCTACGGTTTTGGTCTATCTTTTTACACTGTCTTCATCATCATCTATTCAGGTTTTCCGTATCTTTTCTGAACTGTGTGCTTTTTGTGTCTTTTTTACCTAATTTTCGTCGTTTGCGGGTACTTGTATTTTCTAGTTAGGCTGAATTTGACTACTTCTGAGAGATTTGCTAATTTAAAGTTTATTATTTTCTGATTTCTACTTTTAATTGTGTTGCACATGTAGTCAGTTTCTGTTTTCTGTGAGTGAGATATGATTTTATGATGTATATAGCTGAATATTTGGTCCGTCAGAATAAAACATGTATTTTACTTGCTAGGGAAAAATATAAATATAACTAATAAGTTTGTTTATATTTTTAAGTTTGTTTGTTGGTTAGTTGTGCGTTGTTTCTTTATCACCTATCAAACATTAAATCAGAGGGACTTTTTTCCCGAATAATCTCGCTCAAGGGTAGGTCGAACCCTGGCAAATTGTCAACTGCACCGAACCTTTCCAAACGCAGAGTCGGAGAGCTCCCCTATTTTACGTTACTGATAAGGAATATCGTTTAGTACCTCTTCCTTTGCTTTAGGCCACACTTTCCATGGTTTTGTTGGGTCTACGTAATTTTAATTTTTAAATACATTTCAATATATATCTACTATATTTAGAGAGTTATAATGCATTTCAATTTTTAAACAGAAGAATATATATTTACAATATTATATACTATGTTTATACTACATTCAATATATATTTAATATATATATTATATACAGAGTATTACATTTCAATTAAATTAGATACTTTTTTAGATATTTTGTTTATTTAAAATCTTTATAACATATTAATGTTTTAATTATTTTATTATTACATTATATCTTATATTTTAATATATACATTACAATGTTTTTAATAATCAGATTACTTCACTAGCTTATCTCAGCTATTTTGATATGTTGTATTATCTACGGTCTCGGTCATCTTATTTTCACTTTTTTTTTAAATACTTCGTTTACAAAAGGTATCTCCTTCCTCTATCTGCATGTGTTTTGTGTGTTGATCATGTTGTTTTTAATCATTTCCCTGGTAATTTGAATTACCTGCTTTCATGTTATAATTTATGAGCGATCGATTGCCGACTGCACCCAGCCATATGGAGAGTCTGATTGATGCCTCTCTCTAGGCTAAAGGAGGGAAAGAAGAACGAACTCTTCAATCGGCTCTTCCTTTTCTCATTAATATCTCTTCCTTTGCTTTAGGCCATTTGTAGGGGTCATTTCAACATCCATTCATAGCCTCAAATGCCAATTTTCCATTAAGAATTAAGAATTAAGAATTAAGAATTAAGAATTAAGAATAGACCAAATTAAGAGCGATCGATTGACGGTCACACCCAGCCATATGGAGAGTCTGATTGATGCTTCTGTCTAGGCTGAAGGAGGGAAGGAAGAACGAACTCTTCAATCGGCTCTTCCTTTTTTCATTAATACCTCTTCCTTTGCTTTAGGCCATTTGTATGGGTCATTTCAACATCCATTCATAGCCTCAAATGCCAATTTTCCATTAAGAATTAAGAATTAAGAATAAACTATCGTCTCCAATTAAGATAGACCTCTGTTAATATAGACCTGTATTTTAATATACATAAATAATAATCAGATTAAATACCTAATTTATTTCCTTTTCTGTTTAATGTTTTGGTTTCATTTTCTTCATGGATATAGTAACAAGATTTTATGGTAACATGAGTTTACAGAGTACATAGGCTAGAAGGGCCCACCCCCCTTAATTTCTGATCTCTGTTACTAAAACAAAAAACTTGATTTAAGGAGATAAATCTATATGAACTATTTGAAATGGCTAATATAAATACCCTTGAGAAATATTTAGCTGGGTAGCAAATGCATTTGATTATAATACGGAGAGAATATTCAAATTTCCCAGATGTTTCCCTCCTCAATGCCTGCAAATTGAGTAATTGTAAGGATTTTTTGTTCCAGCATGTGGGACAACATGGTTGGTTTTTATGTCATTCATAGAGGGGGACTGATCGAGACTGAGGCAAGGAAGCAACTTATAGAGTCTGAGTGTAGCGCAAGGCCAGACACCGGAGCGCGAGAAATAACTCCTCGATGAGCAAATTGAAAAAGTTTTGTGATCTTACGTGTCCTCTTACCACTTTGGCATGTGAGCAAATATTCGATCAACCAACTTTGATCTTTATTACGTATTAATTGAGCATTCGGGTATGTCTAATAGCATTTAACGAGTTGAACTAATGCTAACATTAGTTTAAGATGTTCTATAATGCAAAAGAAATAGATGATTATAATATATAATTTTATTATTATGTTACGAGATACCTACAGTAACAACTTTAAAATTTTAATTATCAACAATTAAAAATAATGTCAACTCCACCCTTTTAATTACTATACAGTAGTGCCTACAGGACTAATAACATTAATACATATTATAAAATAACAATTTCTATATCAATGAACTAATTTCACTACCTAACTTTAATATTATAAAATAATTTAATACATCATACCTCCTTAGCTGCCGAGTGCTCCAGTGGAAAATACGTGTCAACGGGATACCTTTTATTTTCCGTCCAACGTCAACTACGTTCTAGAACATTCCATTTTAACTTTAAATTTTTTTATGCTTTTTACAAAAGAAACGTAGAAAAAGCATTCTCATACGGCTGAATGATTTTAATATCGTGTTAAATTATTTGCAGGGGCCACTTTGGCGGTTGATACGTTGAATTCAACCTAATCCAATATTTCTTACTTTAAAAATTGGCTTTGCTTGTGTGTGAAAGTAAATTCTAAACCACCCATCCACAAGTAGGATAATTGTAAATCATCATAATCCAAATCAGATAAACAATATTGTGGAATACCAATTTTATATATATTCTTAAGTATATTCTCGACAATGGAAAAAAATATTTAAGAGAAGTAATTGAAAGCTAAGTAATGTTCAAGGAAGTCTCATGTTTGAGGCGCCATGCTCTCCACCTTCAAAAATAACCATGCGGCATCGGCGTCAATACCAGCGAATTTCACCAAACGAACTTAGCACTTCAATAAATAATCAGGGAATGGATGAAAAAGTTTGACACGTGTTTTTTACCACAGACTCGAAGTTGTTTTTTCTATATCCAAAACGTTTTTAGAAGGGCATACATCCAAAGTTATTGCAGCGAATGTCCTTCCAAGATCTCTTCCACGTGTCTTGCAAGGAACTTTCCACATGTCCTTTTTCATGCATGCAACATTAGTATTGTAAGCTCTAGTACTGTAAATAACACCATCCTTAGCCGGTGCATACCCGAGAGAGCATTGCGCTGATTTTCACATTTCAAGACATTGTTGCTCGAACTTTGGCTTTGACAGCCAGCAAAGGAGACATGTCTTGCAAGGACCTTTCCACATGTCCTTTTGCATGCATGCAACATTAGTATTGTAAGCTCAAGTATTGTAAATAACATCATCCTTAGCCGGTGCATACCCGAGAGAGCAGTGCGCTGATTTTCACATTTCAAGACATTGTTACTCGAACTTTGGCTTTGATAGCTAGCAAAGGAGACATTGTTGCTGCAACTTGAGGCTTTGAGAGCCAGCAAAGGGGAGGTGCAACGATTGGCCTCGAGTTTCTCCATCAATTTCATGAAGTTTACTGTAAACTTATTAAATCTTGCTTCCTTATTTCCTACACTATGTGTAGCTTTCTCGTTTTCAGGTCTAGTTTCCCTTCTTGCATGCCGGTCTTTCTCACCGGGCTTGCATTCTGTGTTGCTTTCTTGTTTTTAGGTCTGGATTCCGTTTTTGCATGCAAACCTTCTACCTCATAAAAGGGATAATGGCAGTGCTGTAGAAAGTGGAATTCGGGTGTTGACAGTGCCAGGTAAGAGTTGTAGAATTATGAAATTTTGTTTCAAAATTTGCCTGTGTTTTCTTTTTATTTTATGTCATTTTATCTAGTTTGTAATTTTTTTAGTTGGAGGACTTGCGTATCGATGGGCCGGCTACGAAATAGGGATAGGGATTTTCGTTTTTTACGTCAATCTATGAGAAAGAATGGGAATCATAATTTGTGAGTAAAGCTTGTATAGGAGTATAAAAAGTCATGCAGAGATAAAGTCTATATGAATGAAGAATATAAAGTCTATAACATTTCTCTTTTAATGCTTTTTGAAATATAAAACATTAGCCTATTAACTTGGCCACCACTATGGGTCTTTTCGGCTACGCCTGTTCGACACTTTTAAAGCAATTCGTCCCTAAGATGCATCATGATTAGGTCCTTCCTGTGATGCCTTCCGTCTGTCAATCTTGAAATACTTTTTCCTATCGGATTCTTTCCAATACAGATCGTTTTCTGATGTGGTTCTACGCCTCACATATTAGCAGGAAGTGTTTGGTCTGTACTTCTTGACTCGCATACGTGGAAAATATTCTTTGAGTTTCCTCAGAACTGTCTCACGTTTTAACTTTTGTGAACTTGTTCTCACTTAAGTAGATATGTGTTTCCCCTACATAGTATATTTAATTTTAAACATTCTTGTATCTTGACCGTGAAAGATGGGTTAAACTAACTAATGTGGCATTGTTGCTTTTTTTCTTCGATTTGCCTCTTCTGTAGCTACGCTGTTTTTAGCTTTTCATCTCCCTTGTCTATTGGGATTTTGTTTTTTATTTTTCAACTTTTAATTCATTTTCTGCATAGGATTTCCCAATTCCTTCTTAGAAGGACTCATTAGATTTTACATATCGGTTGCCATCCATTTCAGCCACCCTTTCCCTATAAAGTATTATCCTCCTTATCACCTTCTGCTCGTGAGGGTATAGACTTGTTTCTGCTAACGTGATTTCATATGGGGTAGAGGATTTTTTTTGGAGGCATGATATCATTCTGGGTAATTGATTTTATTAGGACGGGATGAAACTACGGATTTTAGAAGTAACAGATGTCATAGAACTCAAGAGATACTGCATAATATTATGAGATCCTTTTAAGAACGGCTTTGATAGTTTCGTATGGGCTTGTAATTGTGTATGCGCGCCTTGAGTGGTCCAGGGGACAGTTGAGAGTTATCCGGAATACCTGTGTTTAGCAATACTGGTACTTGCTTACTGCAAGGATGCTGTAATCCATACATCTACTATTGACATCTGCAGTCACCTTCCATTAACTTCAACTATCTCTAAATTTGAATTAAATGTCACTCAGTACTTGGAGTATATTCTCAGTTTTATTTGATGTCCAAACATTGCTTGGAAAAATTGAGAGCCATCCCTTCAATTTCATTTTGAGGTATTGATGCCATTTTGAAATGCAAGAAGCTTCAAATCGAGAAATCCAAACATAGACATTTCAACTGCATATTGCATATTTGTTTAATAACTTGTAATTAGTTTTTATAAAATCAAATGGTTCATCGGATTAAATGTTTTCTTGCTTTTTTCTTTAAACAAACAAATTCACAAGCTACAACTAGTGTTTAAAAAAATAAATTAATAACGACTTACAATGCCTTGAACAGAAAGGAAAAATGACTTAGGAGCGAGTATTGATTTCCCATTGGACATTGCCCACGGAAGTATGACCTAAAATAAAGTGGATCGCCATGAGAGATGAGATATACCCATCTACTTTTTCGATGTCCTGGGTTCAGAATGTAGTGTATCAGATCACCGCATGGCCAAGATTCAACCATGTGAAGACCTGACAAACAAATGGCATGGAAAATAAGTCAATTATCGATGGGTAAGTTAATTTTGATTATTACAGTATAATTATTTAAAAATTTTAAATCTGGATCTAGATTTTTTTCCGGTATGAAAAAAGTGGTATATTTATTCCAAACTTCATGTTGCAGCATCATATACAGTAGCATATATCAGCCGTTCAGAATCTGATGCAAGTCCCTTAGACTCCGCAATCATACATATTGTCATTATATTTAGTTATCCAGTCTATATGCACAGATTCTAAGTATATTTACATAATATTCAAAAGGTAGAAATGATAATTATTCCTAGTTCATTATGCAAATTCTCTAATAAGCAAGATATTATGAGAAGATATAAATAGTGATTTCTATAGATAGAGAGCAAAAAAAACTAGTGATAAATCATTAGTAGAAACAAAATTGGAATCAGGGAGAAGGTGAATTAGGTGAATTTATCTTGGTAGTGGCATACTCCGACATCCATGTAAGATTTTTCCATCTTGATTTCAATATGCATCTCATCCAGCGTGTCCTCTAGTCCTTGCTTTGAAATTGCATCATCCTACCTTTCAAACGATGGTAGAATCCAACGTCACTAGCTTATCTGAGCCATTTTGATATGTTGTATTATCCACAGTCTCGGTCATCTTATTTTCATTTCTCTTTGTTTAAATACTTCGTTTTCAAAAGCTATCTCCTTCCTCTATCTGCATGTGTTTTATGTGTTGATCATGTTGTTTTTAATCATTTCCCTGGTAAGCTGTCATGTTATAATTTGTTGAATCTCTATTTTCGATAGTTCTTGTAATCAAACTCTCATTAATTTCGTGTTTCCTTACCTTTGTTGAATCTCAACATGTTTCCAGAGTAGGTGAACTTTGCTTTCTCAATATTCTTGGTTGATCTAAAGACTATTGTGTATAGGTATTGTATCTTAGAGCTAGAATTTGGGTTTATTTTGGTTCCATTCATTTTCCTACTTTAATTTGTGAATCTCAACATGGTATTAAGAGTAGGTGTGAACCTTACCCTCTTAATATATTTGGTTGATTTGAAAATTGTTGAGTATAGGTATCATATTTTGCAATGCAAAAGTAGGGTTTTATATGATCATTATTTTCTAAGGGTCTTTTCGAGGATTCTAGAAGCCTCATATATTAGCAAAATTATCCTAATTCTTTCATTCAGAAGACTTTGACCACCAACTCTACCATAGGTAAGGAACCCAATGGCATCTTGTTATCTATCACTCTGTATGGTGTAGACAATGTCTTGGGCAGCAAGTGACTTTCCTAGCTCTCTGAATCCATTTGTTGTGTTGGTTTAATTGTTATGGTAGCATAAGGTGGTTCCTTGTGTATTTATTTTCAATAACTTTCCCTTCAATGAACATTCTTTCATCCATTTTTTTCATTGCTGTACAGATCTTTGGTATTTGATTCCAACCAATTGAAAACTATTATTTGAACTCAAGCCACTTTGTTGATTGTTTATGAACAGTCTGAGAATGAGTGTTTTGTGTGCTAATCATCTTAGAATATGAATGTGTATGATAGTTGCATTAGTGAATTCTATAGCTGTCGCTCCTGTGCTTAAAGGGGTCAGTTAGTTTTTGAATATCCAATTCAGTGTCGCCTATCATCTAAGATAAAAGGAGCTTTGTTGGCAACGGAAAGGGGACTGTAATCCATTTATGATTTTAAATTTCCACCTGCATTTGTAAGTAACAAATTCGACCAAAGATGGGTTTAACCATAGATAGAATTTAATTTTAGGCCTTGAGTGCAATGTGAGGATAATTCAGAAGATATTTTGTAGGGAGGAAGGGCCTAAGCCGAGATAGGGAGAGATGTATTTTCAAGCTTCTCAGTGGAAAATTAGTGTTATATCTAAAGCACTTTCACAAGGATAAGAAACTGAATTTCTCTTCAGAGGCTTAAATGTAATGAGTCAATTACCTTGCTTACAATGTGGGATGCAGTTTTCATCATTGCCACATAGGAGTAAAACAATATGGTTAGCTAATTCTCTGCAAAAATCCTTTGGGTTGTCGATTCCCAGTGAGTGAGCTTCCTCTTTTTGTTATTATTGAATTGCTTTGCAGACCCATGGAATCTGTTTCCCTGTATGGCTGTTTTGATGAGTTCTTGTCTGCATGGAAGAGAATATGCGCCTCTAAATATATTTCTGTTCTCTAGCAGAAATCTAGTTGGATTCTCAGGTTATCCAAGTTGTTTAGGTCGGCAACAGGGGGAGTTGATTCAGGTGGGTTCCTTTCTATTGCAGTGTAGTCCTATTGACCCTTTGAAGAAGAAACCGACCATCAGCGATTCAGATGATGCAAATATTAAGGTGTCCTTAGGCAACAAGTGACTTTTCTAGCTCTCTGAATCCATTTGTTGTGTTGGTTTAATTGTTATGGTAGCATAAGGTGGTTCCTTGTGTATTTATTTTCAACAACTTTCCCTTAAATGAACATTCTTTCATCCATTTTTTTCATTGCTAGACATATCTTCGGTATTTGATTCCAACCAATTAAAAACTATTATTTGAACTCAAGCCACTTTGTTGATTGTTTATGAACAGACTGAGAATGAGTGTTTTGTGTGCTAATCATCTTAGAATATGAATGTGTATGATAGCTGCGTTAGTGAATTCTATAGCTGTCGCTCTTGTGCTTAAAGGGGTTAGTGAGTTTTTGAATATCCAATTCAGTCTCGCCTATCCTCTAAGATAAGAGGAGCTTTGTTGGCAACAGAAAGGGGACCGTAATCCATTTATAAGTCTAAATTTCCACTTGTATTTGTAAGTAACAAATTCGATCAAAGATGGGTTTAACAATAGATAGAATTTAATTTTAGGCCCTGAGTGCAATGTGAGGATAATTCAGAAGATATTTTGCAGGGAGGAAGGGCCTAAGCTGAGATAGGGAGAGATGTATTTTCAAGCTTCTCAGTGGAAAATCAGTGTTATATCTAAAGCGCTTTCGCAGGGATAAGGAACTGAATTTCTATTCAGAGGCTTAAATGTAACGAGTCAATTACCTTGCTTGCAATGTGGGATGCAGTTTTCATCATTGCCACATAGGAGTAAAACAATATGGTCAGCTAATTCTCTGCAAAAATCCTTTGGGTTGATGATTACCGGTGAGTGAGCTTCCTATTTTTGTTATTATTGAATTGCTTTGCAGACCCGTGGAATCTATTTCCCTCTATGGATGTTTTGATGACTTCTTGTCTGCATGGAAGATAATATGCGCCTTTGAATAGATTTCTATTCTCTAGCAGAAATCCACTTGGATTCTTAGGTCATCCAAGTTGTTTAGGTCGGAAATAGGGGGAGTTGATTTAGGTGGGTTCCTTTCTACTGCAGTGTAGTCCTATTGACCCTTTGAAGAAGAAACCGACCATCAGCAATTTAGATGATGCAAATATTAAGGGGTCCTACACTAAACAAGCTGCTGTGGATAATTCTTGTGGAACTTCTGTTTCTAAAGAACCGACCTGGGGGTTAGGAAATGCAAAGCCTGTAGAGGCATATGCTGAATTGCCTACAAAAAATGATCCTACGTTGAAACTTTTGGTAGAAGAAAGGGCAAAGGCACCCTCAACACTGATATCTTTATTTGAGAAACTGGAGCAATCTCTTGAAGGGTTGAGGAAGCGTATCTCACCTCGACGGAAGGGTGATATCTAGGATGTCATGCTGATGAGTATTTCTTTTGCTGTTTATGTATATATATCATAGAAGATTGTGTGTGCATACTGTATGTGGCAGTCTATGCTTAGGCATTAGAGTTGCTTGCATTTGTACACAATAGTGAGATATTGGCATCATTATCTCATAATTAATGACCCATTATTATAAATTAACCTTGACCTCCTGAAATTGTTGCATACATGTCACCATTCAGTCTTCATTTCTTGTAATTCATGAGAAAATGAGAAAATAACAAAATTTCATCGAATATTATGCCACATGGACTCGAATTATCAGCTCCAAGTTTGCAACCTGATTTATTTTTAAGTACAAGAAATTTTGTATTTTCCCTTCTTATTGTAAGTGAAACTCAAAATTACATTCTAATCAACTATGATAGAGTGTTGTACTCTATTGAAGTCTATTTATATTTTCATGTTCATTTTTCAGTTAGAATGAATAACACAAGATTTGTGGAAATTATCACATTTACATAAAGAGTAGCCAAGTTGGCAAACATCATTTCCATGTTAACTGAAAAAGTTAACGTCATCTTAGTTAGAATCTATTTTCTTAATTTTCTAAAGGTAAGATCTTGATCTATTATGGAATTTGCAATGTAGATGTACTTGACAACTACATTCTTGATATAGGTACATGGTTTGAATATATTCAAATTCCCGAATAAGGAAAGGATTCATTTTCTAGGTAAAAAATAATGGTCCTTGCTGAGTCATTAGTTGTAGAGCAAACCACAAATCAAAAACCCATCACTACTTGGCTAGGATTGTAGGAAACCCTCACTTTGATATTCTACGCATCAAATTACAAGTCATATATGAATGTTAAATGGATATGGCTACACAGAGGATTCAACATGATTGCTTAGGAATGCATTCATTAGTTTCTCTTACTTTTTTCATTAATACCTCTTCCTTTGCTTTAGGCCATTTGTAGGGGTCATTTCAACATCCATTCATAGCCTCAAATGCCAATTTTCCATTAAAAGTTAAGAATTAAGAATAGACTATCATCTCCAGTTAAGATAGACCTCTGTTAATATAGACCTGTATTTTAATATACATTACTTCAATCTTTCTTATATTCTCAGACTGTAGGATGCGATTTTGTCTACATGAATACTATACATTAGATCGTGTGGGCAGACGACTTAGGAAGGTTAAATATTTTTATGAGACGTGTGCATCTAAGAGTTAAGGTTGACGAGCAGTTGATTTAGCAATTAGAAATATTTGTTTGAAACGTGTGCATCTAACAGTTAACGGTTGACGAGCAGTTGATTTATCAATTAGAAATATTTCTTTGAAAGGTGTGCATCTAACCGCTAAAGGTTGAATAACAGTGTATTGAGCAATCTTTTATAATTTTTTTGAGATATGTGCATCCAAGAGTTAAAGGTTGAGTAAGATTTGATTAAGCAATCTTTTCAAAAGCAATATTTTTTAGAGGTGTGCATCAAAGAATTATTGTTATCATTGCAATCAAATAATTAGAATTATTATTATCAGTGCAATGCATATTGTATTGGGTTTTTGTCCGTTTTTATTTTTAACTAAAAAATACAATACAATATTCTATCTAATTGAAGATGTCATTGATCAATATGTCTTAAGAATTTAAGACCGTCATCCCGAGACCGTCATCTTGCTTAGTAAATGATGTATAAATGATGTATTGTTGTTGTATTGTTTCTGTTTGGGTTAATTTGAGCTACATTGAATAAGAGGATTTTGACTTTTTTTGACTAGTTTTGGACCTGTTCTTGAATCCAGAGTTGAATGGAACACACATTGATATTTTTGTATCATCATTCACCATTTTTGATCACAACTTTTTACCACCAATGACTGTGGGAAAGTTTTGATGTTTGAAAACAATGTTTCTCTCTCTTTTGATTCAGATTTCATTCACCATTGTTGATCACAACCTTTTACCACCAATGACTGTGGGAAATTTTTGATGTTTGAAAACAATGTTTCTCTCTCTTTTGATTCGGACTTTTTTATTGTTTAGGTTGGATTTAACTAATATTTTAAGGCTACATCCATGCTTCTTTGACCAATATAATTGGAGTACTTTAACCATTGACTTAATGCTCTTCCTTTTTTCATTAATACCTCTTCCTTTGCTTTAGCCCATTTGTATGGGTCATTTCAACATCCATTCATAGCCTCAAATGCCATTTTTCTATTAAGAATTAAGAATTAAGAATAGACTATCATCTCCAGTTAAGATAGACCTCTATTAATATAGAGCTGTATTTTAATATACATAAATAATAATCAGATTAAATACCTAATTTATTGAACCCTGCATCTAGCAGCATGGATTCCCTTTTCTGTTTAATGTGTTCGTTTCATTTTCTTCATGGATATGGTAAAACGAGTTTACAGAGTACATAGGCTAGAAGGGCTCGCCCCCCTTAATTTTCGATCTCTGTTTACTAAAATAAAAAACTTGATTTAAGGAGATAAATCTGTATGAACTATTTGAAATGGCTAATATAAATATATTTGAGAAATATTTGGCTAGGTAGCAAATGCATTTGATTATAATACGGAGAGCATATTCAAATTTCCCAGATGTTTCCCTCCTCAATGCCTGCAAATTAAGTAATTGTAAGGATTTTTTCGAAACTACTGATATGACACTTTTTATTTGTCAATGATTTTTTACTTACCTTCACAATATTGTGACCGTAAAATTGTTTGTTGTATCCGAATGCCGCTCGTAGATGGTTTAGATTTCTCTCACTGAGTAATTTAACAATTTCTCCTTCATCTATTCCAATTCTTCCTTCCCTAGCCCCATACAGTCTTTTTGCATCACATTTGGCCTGACAAATATTCACATCTCTCGATGGACATCGTTGTGCTTTTGCCAATGCAAAAAGAAGTTGCTTAGACCACCAAATTCAACCATAGTTATTCAAAAGCATACAGACATATCTGCAAAATATATTACAAAACTCCACCAAAAAATCTGAGAGGTCATAAAAAATTAACAAATTGCAACTTTTCCAAAATTCGTACAATTATAAACTTGACTCGGATCTGAAAATTTGGAAAAACCCACCAGAAGGAAATATTTGAGAGTTTTCCAACATTATGATATATATATATCTATATAGATATTATATATATATAATATATATATATATATATAATATATATATATATATATATTATATATATATATATATATATATATATATATATATATATAGATATAGATATATATATATATATCATTGAAATTAATGACGGGTTCCATACCTTTTGGTGAGGCCCAACTGTTTCTTGAGCAATGTCCTCGCCTAAACAAACTTTGTACATGCGGCGATATGCTTCTCTGATCCGAAGAATTTCAGCTGGTGTGTATGAGCAGAGTATCTCTGACAGAGGCCTAAAATTTGGGTACTGGCTCATCAATTTAGTTTTGCCTATAATGGCATCCCTCTTTGCTGCCTTTTTTATTATGTCTTTCCATTGCCTCCTTTTTTCAAGTTATATTGTTCTCCAAAGCAATTTCTCCATTTCCAATTCCTTATTTATTTATAAATATGACTTGTTGCTAGAAATTTGATATTTGTTTGGCAACATAATGCAAGAGCCTATTGTTTTAATATATATATTTTGTTCAAAACAATCATCTTCATTTTTTGCTAATTTGATCATTATTTTTTGCAAAGCTGCAGAAGACAATTGCAGAAGGCAAGTCTAGTAAACAATTGCAAATCATGGAAGAAATAATAGATGTTGACAGTTACAAATTCAAATTACAATGCATTTTGCCTGACAGCATTGATACTGTCTTAGAAAGAAATGGTCTTTTTAGATTAAATGCATTTTCATATACTATAGGAGATTGTCTATTTGACTCATTCGAAATGCTTCTACATTT
Organism: Pinus taeda; assembly: GCA_000404065.3. Classification (NCBI taxonomy): domain Eukaryota; kingdom Viridiplantae; phylum Streptophyta; class Pinopsida; order Pinales; family Pinaceae; genus Pinus; species Pinus taeda. The sequence continues at coordinate 349,313 of APFE030001424.1, read as the reverse complement.
TCGTTATACTTCAACTAAACTACGAAATGGGTTAATAGAACATTTCCTTTTTTGCTTAAACAATAATGATGTTGAAGCAATAGCGTCATATGAGTATGAACTAGCACCTGACTTCCTATACGAGTTACATGGAATTAATGATATTGGTACATATCTTCATAGAATGCGTTGCTTTGCATCTACAAATATAAAGGAGTCCAACCGAGGTTTATGGGGTGATACCTTTTGCATACGTTGGTTAGCTAAATGGCTAGATATATCAATTGCAGTTTGGCCATTGACAAGAAAAGCAAGATATTTTATTTTTAATCAACATGAAAATACAATTCCATATTGTATTCTCTTTCATGATGCAAATCCTGTTAGTGGTCATTATGAACCATTGCTTTACCAAAAGTTTCCAATACGCATTTGCAACCAGTCTAATATCTACCTGTCATCTATTTGCAAAGATATTGAAAGCCATTAGATGCATATTGCAGATAATATGCTTTTAAATGAATTAACGATCACAAAGAAAATGCCATCTAATTGTGGTGACAATCTCTTTAATGCAATTTTCTATTTAGTGGCAACAGAATTCGATGCACAATGTTTGTGACTTTACATTGTCCAATATTTTTGCAATGCACTTATGCATAAGAATCGTGATGCATTACATTGTTTAGAACAATACCTAGTACCTGATGTGATACACTATGCAATGAATAACAACTGGCAACAATATCTCATAAATATGGCAATGCCATATGAGCAAGGATAGGTAGAAGGTGGACCATTCTGTTTCCAATGGATATCTGTGATGTTCAATATCCAGGTATGGTCCTCTGTTGCTAATAACTTTGTCAGTTACAGTTCTTCTTATTCGACATGAAATCATATTGTTAACATCATGTCATTCAGGACAGATACATCACATATTCACTACCATGCAATGATACAAAAATATGTTCATAATTCTCAACAACTGTACATGAAAGCAAAAGAGGATTGTAATCAATTGCATCATAAGCATATACTAGGAAAACAACAATGTATATCTCAAGTACATTTTAACAATGATATTGCATTTGAGATAGCATCTCATTTAGAACAAATGCAACCAACTAAGCATCGTAGGCTCAATTATCACAGACTAAAGCAATTCATATGTACAAAACACAAATGCACCAATGTACATAACAATGATAACATCTTTTGTGATAATCATCTACTAGAAAATGAACAACCTAGTTCTTGCATTAGCAACTTTGGTAAGCAATTGGAAATGATGGAAGAAATAATAGATGTTGACAATGACAAATTCAAATTACAATGCATTGTGCTTGACAACATTAATTGTTTTTTACTAGAAAAACAACAATGTATATCTCAAGTACATTTTAACAATAATATTCAATTTGAGCTAGCATCTCATTTAGAACAAATGCGACCAACTAAGTGTCGTAGGCTCAATTATCATAAACGGAAGCAATTCGTACGTACAAAAAGCAAATGCAGTGATGTAGATAACAATGATAACATCTTTTGTCATAAGCATGTACTCCAAAATCAACAATGTAGTCCTCGCATACATCTCAATAACAAGATTGAATTTGAAATAGCATCTTGCTTACAAAAATTGCCCAGCTGTCATAAGCTTACTTATCATTAAATGAAGCAATTCATACATACAAGAAGCAAATGCAATGACATATGCAAAAAAGCATCCTCTAATAAGAAGTCAAGAATGACAAGAAAGAAAGATGCAGTACAGATTTATATGGAACAAGTTGAAGACACACCTAGGAATACATGTGCAGTTTGTACTAGATTGCATTTTGCAAAAAATATCAGATTCTTCACTACAGAGTTGCAAGAAAAGCATATGAATTTGACATTGAACAATAGGACCTTCAGCAATAAAAACATATGTGTTGCTTGCAAAAAAGCACTCAAGAATGGAAAGCTTCCACAATTTTCAACACCTAAACAAATAAGACGTAACATTCCATTTCCAATTGTAAATGCACTTTCAGATATAGAAGAAAGGCTTGTGTCATTGAGAATTGCATTTGCACAAATCAGACAATGGGGATATAGGCGATCACAGATTGGCTTAATAGGATCAATTATCAATGTACCAGCTCATATGGACATTGTGCAAAAAGCATTGCCACAATATCTAAGTGATACAATGACAATTGTAGTTGCATTAAAAAGACGATTGCAATACAAAAATGCATACCAAACAGGTAAAGTACGTCAATTATGTCATGAGATTGAACGAACTAGTTCTAGAAGTTCTATAAAGCTGAGAACATTTGTATAAATGAGAATGGGTCCATTTTTACAAGAGGATATGAATAATTGTACAAAATTCAACAGCGACAATGAGAGTGATACAGACAGTGATGGCAAATAAGCGAAGCCCTACTGAACATTGGTGCAGGATTAATAGGAGTCCAACCGCTTACGTTTGCAAGACAAGATATTGAACTACACTGCGAAGAAAAACGACTACTCGGGGATTCAAGGAACAAATATGGAGAAGAATAACTTTCCGCAACATTATTTTATGGCGATGCACGTGATCAAATGACATCACAAATAGCGTTTAGCCTACCAAAAATTTACAATGGGAATTGTTACAAAGCAAGTGGTGACTTCTCAATACATACAACAAATTGCTTTTCAATACAATGCGAATCAATAATCTGATAAAGTGCTTTCTTGCATATCGGGTACAAATAAGAAAGGACAACTAAAAGGCAGGAAAATATTAGCAAAAGATGTCAAGTATCGAGCAAATTTGGAAAAGTTATTGAAATCTAATATTGGATACATAGATTTCAAGAACATTCGCATATCTTCTGATCATTTGGAACAAATTAAGAAAAAAATATTTGCAATGATACGACAATTGGGACCTCCAACTTTCTTTGTGACATTTACAAGTGCAGAACATCGATGGAAACCATTAGTAGATACACTAGTCACATTGTTTAGAAATAAAGCAAGTAAAAATGCTATTGATATATTAGAAGATGACGACATTGACTACCTTATAAGAAAATATCCAGTCACATGTAGCCAGTACTATAGACATAGAATTAACGCTGTAAAGCGAATGATATGTCAAGATACTACATTCTTTGGAAAACTATCTGATTACTATTTCGTAACAGAATTTCAAAATAGAGGAACTGAACATGAACATGGACTCTTATGGATAGAGAATGCTCCAATATATAGAAAACAAAGCAATTCAGAAATTGAAAAGTTTCTTGAAAATTAAATAACTTGTAATACAGATCATTTGGAGCCAAATGTTGCTAAATTGCATAAACATCACCATACAAGAAGTTGTAAGAAGCGAAAAAATTCAAACTGCAGATACAACTTCCCCATGCCACCAATGAAATCAACAATGATCATCGAGCCAACCAATGCACAAAATAAAAAAATCGTTGAGAAATCAATATCACTTTTGGCATTCCTGGAGCAAACAAACTACAGTGATTCAATAACCCATGACAATTTCCTCCTGGAAATGGGACTAACAGAAAGTGAATACATAGAACTATTTCAACATACAGTAAAGAAACCAACAATTTTCCTGAAACGAAAACCTTCTCACATTTGGAATAACAGTTTTGCAAAGGCTATGCCTACTTTATGGAATGCAAATACAGATGCACAATTTTTGCTAAATGCATATGCCGTAGCATCATATTGTAGTTCATATATGACCAAAATTGACAAGTCTATAAAAAATGCATTTAGAAGAATACGCAAAGAGCATCAGAAAAATGAAATTGATGCTATGGAAATGATTTGTAAACTCGGAAATACATTACTCAATCTGCAACAAATGTTAACTCAACAAGCAGTGCATATAGCACTTTCATTGCCATTGAGTTGTAGCTCAAGGGAATGTATATTCATAAACACATCTGCAGTTGATTAATGCACACTTATGCTTAAACCGCCTATTCTTTTGAAACAAGAACTTGATGATTCAGAAGATGTTATGTGCCATTCCATTATTGACTACTACATTGGACGCCCAAGTTCCATTAGCAAAATCTGCCTTGTAGAATTTGTATCAAATTACAGGAAAGATGGCACACCCATATCTAAAAGGAAAAAACCAAATGTTATACGATTTGTCAAATATAACAAGCACAATGATATTGAAAACTTCTGTCGAGAGAAATTATTATTATATATGCCATTTGAAAATTCTAAAGATACACTAAAACAAGAATTGCCTACGTGGCTCTCTGCATATACATTGCATGAAATAACAATTCAAGTCAATGAAGCCAAATTTACATATAACATCAATCCAACATGGGGTGATTTAAAGACTGCATCAAATGAGCAAATTAGTTCTTTGAATACTAACCAAATGAATATGCGAAACCAAGAGAACAGATTCCATTATGAAGAATATGATTTTCAATCAGACTTGCAATTTCCAAAACAGTTTGAAATGAAGAAAAAAATCAATCTTCGATTTCAAATTACTACCCATCCATTTTTAATGGAGAACAATGAGTATTACAAACATAGAAGAATGTTGAACGAAGAGCAACAAGCAATTGTAAAAGACGTTGCAATTAAAAAAAAAAAAAAAAAGGAACCAATTTACCTATTTATTATAGGTGGAGCAGGCGTAGGCAAAACACTCACAGCAAAAGAAATTTTCCAAATGCTTATATGAATTTATGATTCACAAAACACAATTGATCCTATGAAACCAAAAGGTCTAATATTAGCATATACAGGAAAAGTTGCAGATAATGCAGGTGGAACAACAATGCATTCTGCATTGCTAATGGCTTTTAAGAAGTCTCAACTGTTTCCACTTAGCAAAGCAAAGAAGTATTGGACAACTTATCAAAGCTATATCAAGAATTGAAGCTAGCTTTCATAGATGAGGTATCAATGATTGGTAGTCGGTTCTTATATTCTATTGACAATAGATTCAGAAACATAAAACATGTCCAAACCAAATATTTTGGCAACATCCATATCATATTTTGTGGTGATTTCTATCAAGCACAACCTATTCAAGACTCTCTTATTTTTAAACAACCAAGAATCAACAATCAAACAATAACACATGATTTCTGGAAGGATAATGTCAAGTGCTTCCAATTGCATATGAACTATGCAACAAACAAATGAGAGATTCATATCAGTTTTAAATAATGCGAACAAATTGTCAAACATCTGATGATATAACATATATGAATACAAGTTGCATGCGCCCTGTACCAAATGATCTGATATTTCCCTATTTATTTTACAAAAACAAAGATGTTGCAATGCATAACAAGAAAATGTTAATGCTCATGCCTGGCGAAGAAATTTTAATTAATGCAATTGATGAAAATGAGGAGAATAATGGCAATTTCCCAACACATGAACATACAGCTATTTTTCCTTCGCAACTTCTGATAACGTTGAACATGTTAGTTGAAATGTATGCTTGCAATTATGATGCACTAGATGGGCTAGTAAATGGTGCAGATGGAATAGTTAAATCATATACCCATACAGATAAGGTCGATGTTCTATGGATTAAGTTCCACGACCCTAATATTGGTCATCGACAATCTAGAAAACTAGCTCATTTGTATGCTTCAGACATAGCACATAATTGGACACCAATATGCGAATATCAAAGGCAATGCCTATCACATCAAAGATGGCCCAGTTGAAAATATGGAAACAATTTCCAATTCAACTTGCATGTGCACGCACTATACATAGATCACAAGGCTTAACCTTGGATAGGCTTGCATTCGACCCTACTGGAGTACAAGTGCATGGCCTAGTATACACAACACTATCACATGTCAGAAACATAGAATCACTGTATTTTCTTAATCCTCTTAAACACAATAATTTTAAGGTTAAGCAAAAAGTAAATTGTGAAATGCAACGTTTGCAAACCACTGCAAAATGGCAATTAGAATATGACTCTTCATCAATACAATCATTGCGATCCATCTTTATTCTTTCATTGAACACCCATAATCTTCATGCACATCTTACTGATGTATGCAATGATTATGACACAATGCAATCTGATATCTTATGCTTACAAGAAACACATATGTCATTGTGTATGCAAAATGAACATTTCAAAAATTTCAATTGCATCTCAAGTTGCATTAAGAATGGAGTAATGATATTGATAAAGAAAAATATCATTATCCTTGAACATACCCATTTTGAAGAGCAACTTGTAGAAGCATTGCTCGCAAAAATAAAAGTTCACGGATTACAAATTGCAGTGCTCAATATATATGCATCGCCACATGCAAATGTAAACAATATTTTTAATGTCATTGCAAAAGCTTTATGCCACTTAGATCTAAACAATATCATATTTATATTAGGGGACTTCAATATTGATATGCTACATTGCAATCAAAAAACAAAGCAGCTAGAAACCTACATGGAAAACTACAATCTTCATTTTCTTATTGACAAAACTAATACCATGCATGAATCATTCATTGACCATGTTTGGGCAAATCTAGCTAATATAAAATATAGAATTTTCATATTAGATACATATTGGTTTGATCATGATACAATATTTCTTGTCCTTGAGCTATGATATACACATGAAACAGTTTACAAAATTGCAAATTTTGACATTTTTGCAATACCTCATTGTTTTTACCATTTCTATTTTATTAAAGCATATTACAATATTCTTTTTGTACTAAACCAAATAATAACACTATACATACTATGCATTCTATCGGACAGTATATGTCAAATCGGACAGTATATGTATTTATGAGTTGCATGCCATTACAGAAATCAAGATTAGGTAATAAGCATTTAAAACATTTTAACATCGGTTTGTTGCAATAAATGCTCTTCATATTCGATTATATCCTCTCTCAGTTTTTTGCACTAAATGCTCTTCATATTTGATTATATACTCTCCCATCTGATCTTGAAGTATTTCAGCTTCATTTCAAATTAGTCCGTATATGTATTTATTACTGCGCCTGTCAGAAATTTATCCTGCATTCAAGTCTTGCAATTTTGCACACGTTTCCCTATTTGGTTCTACACGACTTCTCGGTTGCATCTCTTTTAGCACATAGGTTACAAAAACGCTCCTTCTCCACTTACATACTAACATACATCTCTCTGCTTCAAATAACATGGAATCCATCAACATCAGCCAACTTACTCAACTGGCAGCATTGTTTCTCTTAGCATTTCTTCTGATGACTCTTCTGATTATGGACATCCTAAAAGTAGAAGCACAAAGAAAAAAGAAACCAAGAAATAGCCAGTAACAATAACATCTCCAACCAAGAGCATAGGAATCTATGGCAATCTATAACAAGTCACATTTTTTAGGACACATTGTCAAACTTCTGAATATCAGACCTATTTCTGCATTATTTTACGGCTTGACTTTGTTCTAATTTTGAACTGGAACTACTTCACTTCTTGCGCAATATACCAGAGGAACCTTTTCTTCTTCAACTTATCATCTTCCTACTTTAGCTATGTCAGTTAGACAAGTTGGACATAATTTGAAAAAAGGGGTTTTATAACCCAGTGAACAATTATACTATGCACTCTCAGTTCTGTATTTAAATGAAATTATTGGTTTAATTATGCTTTTCATTACTACTAGCACCAACAAGAAACTGACTCCTGTTACTACTTGTAAGTATCATGCTGATGATAGTTTTGAATGACTGAATTCCTATTTCAAAAGTTCAATATGCCATCCAAAGTCTCTTATTTGAACCACTTGCGAAGTGCTAAGGTGAGGGTTTGTAATTATTATGAAATTGTTGCTATATTCTTTACTGCATAATGGTAACCCAACTCACAAACTGCAACGATGTTAACTACAACCATCCCTCCTTGGGTGTGAGCCACGGTCCCTCTTATAACAACAGGTAAGCATTGACTCTTAAACCCTCTTGTCCAATTTGGTCCTTCTATTGCATTGTTCATTAATTTTAACCCATCTCTGTTGTTTGCTGCAGGTAAGGGTTACCACGCTCAAATTCTAGGTACATTGAGGACTATGTCGTCGTTTCCTTTTAACACAACTTATTTTCCTAGGTTCTTTTCTTGCTCCGCTCCATTACCAAATTAGTTGGAATGAGATCTTTAGTTATATGGTCATGGCTACTTTTGTTAGTTTTCTTAGTTTTTGTTTAAGTAAATAGTTTTGTCGGGTGGTATCTATGCATCCCACCGATTGTAGTCTTAGGAACCATTAAATTGTCTGAAGAATTTCTTTTCTTTTTGGTTTAACTTACACAGGACTGTAATTTATCTTTTATAGGGGTTCGACATAATATTACGACGCATAATTTGTTGAACTACTTGCCTAAATAGGTAACTTCGTTTGGCTAAATTTGTTATGAATTGTGATGCTCCTCCTTACTTCTGTATACCATTACTTAATGTTTCACTTCCCTATTTATAATGCCTTTCCCATGTCATGTAATGACGATTCAATGCATCTAATCCTACAAAGGTCATAGGTATTGTTTCTCTTGCCTTTGCGATGGTTTAGACTATTTACTTCTACATTAAAATTGTTAATCATGGTAAAAACAATTTATGCTCACAACGGTTCATGCACACCTCTTACTTTGCTAAAAAATGTCCAATACGTTGCTTGCAAATCGATGTAAAACTGTCGTCGGTCATTATTAAACAATATAATCATTATTTATAAAAATAACATTTATTAAAATATTATATATATATATATTATATATATATATATATTAATAGATATTATATATAAAATATATATATATTTATTTATTTTAATTAAGAAATAAGAATTATAAATTATATATGAATCATAATACTTTGTTTTAAACATGAATCACACTACTTAGTTCAAAAAGTATTTATAAGATTTTCTCTTATATAATTTTTACTGAAATTTGTCAAATATATTATGAATCACAGAAGCATAAATTCAAAAATAAAATTTAGTTTATAAATAAATTAAATAATTAAATAACAATGTATTTTCTTA
>APFE030001424.1:268564-306747 GCA_000404065.3 Pinus taeda | reverse complement strand
AAGACTCCAGCTTCTTGCCAGTTTTGGGAGAGTTCCAGGAATTGCATTAAGCATTCCAGAGTTGTTGGTCATCCTTAAACCATCACAGGTTGAGACTTCCCTTTTCAGGTTGAAGTTTTACCTTTTATGCGGGGTGAGACCTCCCTTTTATGGTTGAAGGTTTCCCTCTTTAAAACAACAGGATCACTTCCTCTAGCAGAAAACTTCAGTTTCTTACCAATTTTGGAAAAGTTCCGGGAACTGCACTAAGCATTCCAGTGTTGGTGGTCATCCTTAAACCATCGCCCTTTATACCAACATTTCAGAGAGCACATTCAGCCTAGTGTTGCCATGCATTTTTGCACATTTTGTATTACAGCTCTCTTCTCAGACTCATACATAACCCTTCGAATTAAGGGGGGGAATGTTGGACACCTAATCCTCAATGGGTTGCTGTGGAAGCTGAATGGACAAAAGGAGTCCAAGAGACCTTGGGATGTGAATCCCAACGGTCACAACAATGTACTATAAATGTATATCTCCTATTAATAAAAAATGAACTCACATGATTTATCTTTCCTATTGCTGTTACTCCCATGTGTGTTTAACAAGTACTCAGTTAGCTCATAGCTCATCTTATCATCCTTAATCTAATGGGAAAACTGAGATAGCAAACAGATGTTTCGAAGGATATCTTCGTTGCTTTATATCTAATAAGAAGACATAATAGGCCAAATGGTTGCCTCTGCCTGAATGGTGGTATAACCCTTCCTTCCATACTGCAACAAAAATGACCCCATTTATGGCACTTTATGGATATCATCCACCATCCATAACATCACATTTAAGAGAAAATTCTAAGTTTCAAGTAGTGGAACATCACATCAAGCATCAACAACAAGTTTTCCAACTCTTAAAGGATAATCTCACGTGGCACAGAATAGAATGAAACAACAAGTTGATCACCATGATGTAGGTGAATGGGTATTCCTTCAGCTACAACCATATAAACAAATGTTCATTAAGCATGCTAAGAAGGATAATAAATTATCACCAAAGTATTATGGTTCGTACAATGTGGTGCAAAAGATTGGTACTAAGGCATACAAATTGGAACTTCCTAGACCTTCCTGAGTGCACCCAATTTTCCATGTTTCATGTTTAAAGAAGGTTATAGGTGAAAAGCCCCCAGTTAAAACAATATTACTAGAACTTGACAAGGAAAGAAAAATAATATTGGAACTGAAAGTAGTCACAGAAACAAGAATTCGACATCTATGTAATCGATCAATTACTGAAGCATCCAGAACTATTGAAGCGTTGAGGACAACGCTTTTCGGAAGGAGAGGGGCATGTTAGGTCCCTATAATACTAGTGATTCCCCCATTACTATTGTCATTGTATCCCTTATTGTTATTATTGTGCCCCTATTGTCCCCATATTGTTATTAGTGTGCCACATAGAAACCCACTATTGTTATTGTTGTGCCCTTATGTTATTACTTGTTAGGTCGGCTTGATTACATTGTGACCCCTTAGACTCCTATATATAGAAGGGAGGTTTACTCATTTGTATCATCCAAGAATTTTTCATTTGTGTAATGTAGAGGAGATTTCCCCCTCCAAGAGGCTGAATTCTAAGGCATTGGTCTATCATTTCTATCTTTTTGTGAGTTGGTTTCTAAATACTGTATTTTCATGTCGTCTAGAATTTCGAGATATTTAAGTATTGGTTGTCGAATTCGTAGCCTTCTAGTGGTTGGTTTGAGTGGGAAAACTCTTTATGGTTATCTGATGTAAATTGTGGAGGCAAGGGTACTCGATTTCGACCTATAGAAGTCGGGGCTTTATTGTTGTTAAAGTTCCTTGTTTGTAATTTCATTACTATTTACTTGAATGAGAGTTGGGCAACAAGGGTGAATCTTTGGGCTGATTTTTTGGGTGAGTGAGGGGTCGTCTTTCTAGTTTAATATTTCTTGGTGTGGGGATTTCTAGTTCTTTCTGGTCACCCGGGCCCATGTCCCTTTCTGGGGCGGGTGTTTCTCATGGTCCTTTTGTCATTAATCGGCCCTGGTTCTCTTGATGATGTTGGAAATTCATCAACAAGGTGGATCTCCCTGATTTGAAGTCCCAATTAGACCTCACACCATTTGGAATAGGAGCCCCAACTAGAAATACGACAAGTTTCCATAAGTGTGATCTCAAAGATGTACCTTCATTGCAATAAACACTTAAGAAAAAATACACATATCTTTGGTGATGAAAAGTGTGTGAAATTTGTGAGATATCAATTGTAATTCATAAAATGTTATTTCACATAAAAGGAAAAGGAGTGAGCCTCTAGAAGAAAAGTAATAGTATTATCCTAAAATAGACACACAATGAAATGGAAGAATCATTAGTTAGCCCGCAAAGTAGTTCACAAGACAACAATGGTCATGATAGCATATACAACACACATCCAATAAGATACATATTAAGGTTAACAAAATAATTCATTGACATTAGCATAAATGAAATAACATATACCGCAAATATATAAAGAGTAATATTACAACATCCATGATATATGCAAGAAAGTGTGTTGGCTCTAAGAACTTTTGATCATTAGGTGTAAGTTCCAAGTATACATTTACAATGATATGACACTAGCCGCAATAGTAGAACATGAAGCCACCACTTTCTTCTCCAAAGAGTGATGCTCACTCCTATGCTAGACTAGAGAAGCCAAGGCTACCAATCTCAAGTGTGAAGCCCTTTCTTTGAATTATAAGGGCTTATTTATAACAAATGGGATGACCTTTCATCCCCCTTCTGACCTTTGAGTTTCGCTCATGAATTTTGGACTTATTTTGTACTTATTATAACTAATGACTCTTCATATTCCACACTTTACTCTTGGATTTCCACTCACATTTACACTTCTATTATTTTCTAAATACAATAAGATAAAACTGTCCAGATAATAAAAAAATGGGTTAGAGCCTAATAAGATGAACTGTATACATCATGCTTGAGTTTTAGGAAACTCTAATTCGGCAACTTACACTTATCACTCTGTTGTAACATATTGGTATTAAGCTTTATACTTGGCGATTATGTCCAAAAACTCAGATGAAATATATATCTTATATCAGACTCTTGCCTCCATAGCATTTGGATAGATAGTTTTGGAACCAGATTGCACTTCATTCTATAATAATAACAACTTCATGTTTACTTTAGCAGGTACATCTACATACAAATGCATATTCTACCTTGTAATTTCCAAGTCATGTTTCATAATATTCCACTTTAAGTTGTTGAAGTCTTCTTATATTTCCTACTTGATAACATTTTTTTCCCTTTGTCTCTACAAATATTTCAATAGAAGGAAGCTTGTGTGCTCTGACCAAGGTGTCCAAACTGTGATACAACCTTGCAAAGGTGGTTATAATGTTTGCCACATATATACCAAGATTCTTGTTACTTTGTAAGAGTAGTCTAACCTCATATATTTCTATTTCCTCTTAGTGAGTTCTTTTTCTGGCTAGTTCTGATGGTGCATTCATGTACTTGGTGCCCCATTCCTGCATTGCGTTGATAGTTGCATGAATGACCTTCAAAACTTTCATATTTTTCCATGATCTCTTTTGCATGTCATGCAAAAGCACCATTGCCTTATGCAAAGTGGTCATCTCTTCATATAGTTGTCTGATGGTGTCTCCCAGTGATTGGATTTCATCACATATAATTGCTCATAGCTCCTTCAAGTGAGAATCAGCGAAATATATTCTTCGGTTCTTAGCTTGGAGATGATCAATATGTTGTCTTTCAAGAACTAGATCTTTTGCCAGTTGCTTATTCTCATCCTTCAAGAAATCTATATTCAAATGTTTAGCTACAAATTTTTTGCTACAACTGTCTTTATATTTCTCTTGGTGTTGATCACAATCACCCTCTTTGTATGAATGGAAGAAGGATGCACAAGGTCATTATGAGACTAATTCCTCCTTTCCTGTATGATTATGCTCTTTAGCTAATAAAAGGTCAGGTTGGAAATATCCATGACCATATGTTCAACTGGAGGAGATATTCCCATTTTGTTGAATGGGACGTGACCACCTGTAAGAGGATGTGAAGGTTGAAGATTGATTTTTATTGCAATGGGCACAATGTCAGCCTCTTGATTTTCTTCCTCCCACTCAATCTTGATGTCTTGGGCCTATATCTACTCCTCAAGTGCTCATGCAAATTCTTCATCTAGATTTTGCCTGCTTTCCTTATCTTCCACAAGTTTTTGTTGTTCCTATTTAAGTTGTCTTTATGTTGTTCCTAAATAGAAGTGAAATTATTCTTATAGTTGGGGATTCACTCTTCAAATCAATTATTATCTAAATTCAAAGTATTCTTGATCAAATTTCGGATTACCAATTTTTTTTAACAACCCCGGTTAAACATTCATGTAAAAATGCATAAGACCACGGTCATGGGACATGTATTCCGAGGTGAATGGTGGGAAAAGAATCCTAATGCATGTTCATTCAGTTTATTATGGCTAAGGAAATTGGAAAAGACAATGGAAAAGGATTTGAAAAGGAAAGAGACATTAATTGGCATTTTATTTATTATAATAATGGAAATTAGGAGAAAAGGAAGGTGAAAAGTCATGGGCTACATGTGAGGAAGAAAATGAAGGGAAATAATGGAAATTGAAGAAAGTAGAGGCCTGATTGATAAAAAGGATTCTAAGGATCAGTAGGCAGGCTTGCTCAATGTAGCTTTTTGTCAGTTCAATTTTGGAGCTCTCACTATTCCCTCTCTCTCTTACACTCTTAGACACTTAGAGTTTTCTTGGAGCACTTTTGTATTGGATCAAGAAAGGAAAATAAGGCAAGAGGAAGTAAGGAGAAAGAAAGGAAGAGTAGGATCAAGAATCTACATTGGGATCCTTTGTAGTTATTAATTTTCATGTGTGGTTTCCTTGCTATATTTAGCGTGTATGGTGTTACATGTGTCTTCTTGGTTCTCTTTCTATCACTAGCATGGGTTTTTCGAGGTGTGACAGTGTGTTTTGGCCTACCCTTTCCATTTCTGGATATCCATAGTGTGATGGGGTGATCATGTTTTGGTTCAGCTGGATTGTTCGATGGATTCAAAGCTCAGTGAGGTGTATCTCTGAATGAAAGAACACATGGGATAGTAACCCCTAAAGTGGAATGTGGGTTGTGGTAAAGCCATATTTTTTTTGGCCTTGGTGGACCTAGGAATCCTTCACCGGTCAATGGTGAGATATATAGTAAAGCCTAAAGGTGGGTGTTCTCCATCAGGCCTAGTAATCGCGGGATGGGATATATGGTAAAGCCTCGAGAGTGGATTCTCGGTTAGGGCATAGTTATCCAGTGTGGATTCAGTAAAGCCGAGAGACTTGTGTCTTGATTATGACCTATTTATCCTTCTATTGGATTGTGGATTGCAATAAGACAAGAGACTAAGAGATAAAAAAATTCCTCATGGTGTAGGTGGAGAAATATAGTGGAATCCATGCTTGTTTTGGCTTAGTAATCTAGTGTGGATTGCGGTAAAGCATAGTTCCTATCAACGAGAATGAGGTGGTTTAGCCTCGTCATTCCCTATTTGTTTATTTTGGTTTGAGTCCCACATTCATGCTTGTAATATGGCACAGGGGTGATTGCCTGAAGATAGATTTGGCTCAGCCAATCTATGGTCAGTGGAACATGGTAGTCCCATACCTGGTTGTCTTTTGTATTCATTAATAAGATGATATTTCCTTAGTATATTATATGTAAATGTATTGGTTTATATTTGGATCCTATGGCTAATGTATCCTTGATATTTCTGTTATTATGATGTTGGTTACAAGCATGTATTATGACACTGATGGCGTATGGCTCTCCTCATGTTTCTATTTATAAATCAATGAACAATGTATCTATGACCTAATATATGATAATGTAGCTAATGATATAAGGGAACAATACTTCTTACTGATTCTCATATGAGTATGAGACCCCTATTCTTAGATATGTTGTTTAAACTTGCAGATTACATATTTGTGACATGTTTGACAAAATTATTGTCATGGCCAGTAGGGGTCCAGTCTAGTACTTGTCAATTTTTTTGCAAATGTATCTTTGTTTCATTGTGAAATTTTGATTTCTAAACCCATCATTGAGTTCTCAACAGTGACTTGGGCCCTGAAAAAGTGGCACAAATCTTGGAGTCATAAGAACAATACTGGGGAGAAACGTCCGCGAATGCTCACTTGTCCTTGATGTGGGAGCATATGGAGCCTCCTAGAAGAATGGTTGTCCATATCAAGAAAGTGTCCAAGGTTTTGATGCATTAAATATTCAGTTGGCCTCAGGGGCCGATTTCTCGAGTGGTTGGGATGGCTGCTGAGAATTATGTTGCTGATGTGGAAGGTCTATGTGGTGTGTTTCCATCGATTCCACTTGCTTAATTCACACATAGGGATTCAAATCATATCATAGTGGCTCCACGTCACATATTTACCTTGGTTGGCCAATTACTTCGGTAGATGTGGGATGCAGGTGTTATAGAGTGGTATCTGGGCATATTTTGTCCTCCTTAGGGAATGCCTACTTTATGTTCTCTTTGGGTGTTATTTGATACCTCAAAGTGGTACCATAGCATGGTTCAACCATTGGACTGGACAGGCGGAATGTGTTTTTCATGCATACATGTCAGTTGCATATGTGTTCTTTATGTTTTTTGATAATGTGCTTGTTATGTACGCATGGTAGTGGTCATTTTCATAGTTGTGTTTCCATGTAGGAGTTGATGATTTTGTTGTTGGAATGTCATTTTCATGAATGCATGTCAGTTGTATATGCATTTGTTATGCATGTCAGTGTCTATGTGATGTTATACATGTATGATAGGTTAAACATGCATTGTGAGGTTGTTGTATGCAATTAGGTGATCACGATGTTATTGGTATATCATTGTTGGGTGTAGGAATTGCATTCAGGTGGACTCCTTCAACACTTAATTGTTAACCTGTGGGTTTCATAGAATTAGGGATAAACCACAGGAAATGCTAGAAATGATACAAAATTTTCCAAACTCTATTCCTACTTCCTTAATTGAAATCTCGCAGAATCAAGAAGAAAAGATCACCTGACAATTTACACCAAAGATATTCTAGTGCTGGAATATGAAATAAAGTACTCTTGTAGGAAAATAAATGAAAGGAATTCTCAAACCCCTTGCAAACAATATTTGATTAATAAAAATGTAAATCTATGTTTGTCTTCAGTATAGTTGTGTTCCAAGTTAATAATTGGACCCCTGAAGATATCTGATTTCTTATAGAGGTTAATAATTCGACCCTTGAAGATATCTAATTCCTTATAGATTTTTCCCCTAGCAATAAGCTATTATTCCTGTACTTCTACAATGTTCTTTCACTAGCACCAGAACAAAGCTTAGGTGTTGGAAGTGTATTTTATAGTTGTATTGAAGATTAATGTCCTCATGCACAAGATTTAAGCCTCAAGGCTAGAACACTCTATTCTTGTATTAGGGGATTGATTCATATACCGAGACAAAGGTTCATGCACCACGTTTGTAATCATTCTTTAAAGAAAATAAAGAATGTGTTAACTAGGAAAAAGAACTTGCAAAGGTGAACAAAACTTCAAAATAAATTCCTGAAACCAGAAGATGCTTCAATCAATATTAATGTCTAGAACACTAATTAATTTCTAAAGTCAACTTGCATTCTTCTTTAATTAAGGAACTTCTGCATGTAATCTAAAATATCATTTAATTGTGACATCGGGCTTCAATCCTGTAATAGTTATCCACACAAACTAATCTGCATTCACAACCTTCTTAACTCAAAAATATTCCCTTTAAGAATAATTGCACATGTTTGATCTTTCTTAAACAGCATAAAGTGCAGGCACAGACTAGTGTGTCACAACAGCGTTCAGTCTCTGATTATCAAAAGTATGTTTTATTCAAAATATCAATAACAATTAGGAATGAAAATCGCACTCTTTAGAATCACATTAAGACTCATCAAAAGAATAAAAGACTATTGCTATAATGAACCAAAGGAATCAATTTGTAAGACCCTAAATGTAATAGTGCAGGAATGCGTTCTTGCACAATCCAAGCAGAAAACTAGATTAAACTTCAAAGAAGGAAATCATAAGATTAAACTTCAAGTGAGCATCCACACCACAGACCTGTCACACTATAATGAAATCAGATTTAAAATTTGCCGAAGAATAAAAGAATCATCTATTTACTTCACACTTTGCATTAAAAAAAATTAATACACCTTACTTGAAAAAGAAGAACATGAGGGAGAACAAGTTGGGTTGGTTGGGCCCTAGCCAACCAAGTCATTTCCCTGTTGAGGAAACATAAAGATTCAGCTCTTTAATCAACGCATCGACATAAAATTATAATTCATGATTGAGAAATCATGGTGCAGTTCCTTTCTATTAATGATCAATATATATACATCATGAGTTTGAATCCAACCCAGAACAAGGGCGATACCAGCAAAATTACAAAAGAACTGAGTCACTGTGTCCTTGCTATAGCTATCACTCACTACCATTTTCTATCTGAATCCTATATTTTATACATTCATTCATGCCTGCGACCGTAACCAAATTACATCAAGTGTTCCTTGAGACTTTCAGCTATAATAAAATAACAATAACACTTCGTACTAAGCCTTTTAGCTATAACAAAATGTTATTCTAGGTATTCAGTTGGCTACCCAATCTCCACCATATCCTAGACTTTCCTCTCCTCTTCGAGCCTAACTAGAGTTGATCATTCTAAAACACAGTGTCCACATGGAGTGGTGAGCTATTACGAAAGTTGAAGATTTGCCAATGGTGCAAGAATCCTACATGCACTTGACCATGCTAACGAGATGATCAATTCATTGTTTATCAAATAATTTTAGGGAGATAATTATTATTTCCAAAGATTTAAAGGTATAAAATCTATGAAAATGATAAGTAAGCACATTCATAACCCTTAAACATGAAACATAAAGCTAGTGCAAGAAAAGACATGATTCTTGGACTAGTGCAGGAATAGGGAGGTTCACAAGGTTAAAACAGAGGTCTATGGTTATGGTCTTGAAGGGAAAAAGGGTCAAAAAATGAAGCAATTTAGCCTGCCAACATCCTCCCCTCCTTAAGTTGTTGTGGGTCCTCACACAACCTTTACCTACTACAAAAAACCAAAACAGAAGGGCATCCCTTTAATTCTGAACTCGTATATTGATCCCTGCTTTCATTATCTTTTCCTTCCTTCTTCGAACCTTTTTAAGTTTCTTGGTCACCTTCTTAAGACATTCATAACACTTCGAAGCCTGACATTTCCATATCTCAACCTGTCTTTTCTATTCCTTAACCTCCCTTACCAATTTTTCATTTGCTCGTTTATGCATCGTACTCTGCTCTTTCATGGCTTGGTTTAACACCTCCAAGCCATAAACATGTTTCTTGTGTTCTATCCGACTGTTCAGACAATGGGAAGGAGTTCACCACTCTCAATTCCTCAGGCGTAGGCTTTTCGGTAGTCAATTCTAGACATGTGCCATCATCATCAAGGTCAAAGTTATCTTGGCCACCTTTCTATTCCTTCATTGTAATATCATCAAGGGTTTCAACACCCATAATGTCAATGTTACGAAGGGTCTCAGTTCCCTACATTTGTACTTTATCAGGGGTTTCAGTACCCTATACATTCAATTTACCAGTGGTTTCTGTACCCTACTATGTGGAGTTATTAATGGCTCCAATACCTTGCTCATCAATCTTACTAGGGGTTTTAGTACCCTTCTCTTCAAAATCACTAAGGGTTTCGGCATCATGCTTGTTCATCGCACCAAGGGTTTCAACACCCTTCTCTTCAAAATTATTGAATTATTGAGGGTTTTAGTACCATGCACCCTGTCATCCATTTGACCCCCTGTCAAGTCCTTACTTATGCTCAACATCACTTTTTTTTTGTTCATTTTGCAAGAGAGGACAGCCAAGGGTGTGTCATCTTCCTTCTCAACATAGGCACCATCAATCATCATATGAGCCGCTGCCTCAGCGAGAACTGAAAGATTATCTTTCCCTAGGAAAGTAGGTGGTGAGTCATCCCATAGTATCGGAGAGGTTGACTGAACATGACCCACCCTTGAGGAAGTAGTTCTTTGCCTAGCCGATATCCTGGTATTGTTAGGATGCAGGCTCATCCTTTCTGATTTCTCATGCTTGCTTGCACTCCTATTTTGAGCTGACTTCAACTTTTCTGCACTCTTCTTTTGAGTCAACTTTTTTGCACTTTTATTTTGAGCCAACTTTTCTACACTCTTCTTTTGAGTCAACCTCTCTAGGCTCTACCCCTGAAACTCCAAGAATTCCTCCCAGATCACATTTTTAGCTTAAAGTTATTTCTTAACTAAGATTGTTATCAGCCTGTGGTGATATAATTTGTATGTGGCCTAATTGGATTTTCCCTTCTGAACCCTTTTCGCCATCTTTTCAAAACTTATGAGCAAATAATACGAGAAATTGATGAGCTTACCGGACTCAGAGTTCAAAAGTATGTGAATGTTGTAGAGGAAAGTTAGTGAGTAGTGACCCTCGCAAGTAAGGAACTTTTGAAACACATACAGAAGATCCTTCCACTTTCCAATCATAGCATTCTGCTGGAGTCCGTTCTTCTAGTCCACATTTTGCTTCAGGTTGACCATGAACCGACGCCATAGTTTCTTTTCTAGCTTCTCCCTCTTGAACAATTTCTCTGCCATTGTTGGCAACCTTGTAACCTGAGATATGGATTCTTTCATTAGTACATATTATAATGAACTAACCTTGGCTCGGATCCCATTGAAGTTTCGAGAAAATTCTATTGCCACAGCTGAGTCAAACCCATCAAACTTCTGTAGGAATAGGAGGAACTCAGATTCCTACAACATTGAAAGATTGTTCCTGTGCTCAGTTCTCTATTCGATCTCTTGTATGGATCGTGGCTCAATCCTTATAGGCACCATGTCTATTCGAATTCACCCACTCTCTGTCTCAAGTTCTAAAAAGATATTACAGCAAAAATAACTCAAATGATGATTGAGCTACACATCCGCCATTATATCAACTATTTCCTAAAAGATCGTGCTTCATTATTAAAATTAAATGGATGTGAATGTGAATTGGTGAAAGTACAAGTAGACAATGATGATTGGGAAAGGTGGCAGTTTAGACAATAATTTCACATAACGGTCATGCAAGGTTGGACATGGGGTGAGACCATTATTATCGGGTGATGAGTTTTCCAAGGGAAGGTAAGTATTGAATTTCAGGAGAATTGTACTGCTTTGCATTTACTCCATGATTTCACATAAGGTGTACTTAGTACTCCTTGAAAAGATAAGATTTCAAAACCTAAAATATCCTTGTACTTAAACAATTTCTTACTAATGTAGTAAACGATGAAACAAAGTGCTAATCATAATATAAACTCAATATCGATCTACAAGTGGTACTATTATTCTACCTATACAAAGGTCGATGAAACAAAAGATAACCTTCAACATACATTTTTGCACCAGGTGTTATTGCACCAGAAGATGTGTTTTTTGAATTGGGCACACTAAGTAGTGAGGATTCATGTACTAAACGTGCCTACATTGAATGTGCTTGCACCAACCATTCCTACACCGAGCATTCTTATGCTTAGACATGCTTTCACTACCCATGCCTACACCAAATCTTCTTGCACTCTAACACACATCCCTGCACCAGGGATATTTGTAGTGTAATAGGAACCGAAACAAACTTATGATAGAATACAATTCATAGATTGGATTAAGAGATTTGTTGAATATACAAAGGATATTTCATTCACCATTCTTTGGTGTTAACATATTCCTTTCGATTTGATTTGTGAGTTCACATCAGATCCCGTAATCAATCCATGAGGGAAAAAAAGAAGTGGGAAAAGGGTAAATTTTTAGAATGGGAAGGAAATTATGATAGATAATTCAAGAGCGGAACCACCAAGAGGGAAAAAGAAAAAAAAGGATTTTGGGGAAAAAATTTTTAAGGGAAAAGAGGGAAATACGAAATCGAATAGGGAAAATTCTACAAATAAAAGGATGGTAAACTTTATGGATAAAAAGAAGAAAAAAAGGGGATTTTTTTCGAGAATGGGAATAGAAGAAAGGCATAATTTCACCTAGTATCTACCTACATAGTGCCGATCCATAAAATAAATGTAGCGGGAATTGAGTGTTGCCTGAATAAGAATTTCCGTGCCAGCTATCCCAAACTTGGATAAGGGCCTAGTTCATGTACTTGAACCTGCTTCTTCTTGGTGACAATTAACACATCTAAAGTTCAAGCAATATTCCCATTTTATTATAACTGATCTTCCTGCCAGCAACCTAGTTTTCAGGTTGATCCTTCTGTAATCATGTCAGTAGAACTGATTTTCACAATCATAGGAAAAAATTATTGTTCTTTTTCTTTTTGAATTTCTTTTCTTTTTAATTATTTATATATATATTTTGGATTTTCCTTACATTTAGTTTCAAGAGAGAAGAAATCAGATTACAATAGGCTGGCATAGCCACCTACTAACTAAAGTTTAGACTACTGCTGAACTTGCTGCACAAAGTCTTCCTTTGTGATGGGTTGCAAATATACTTTAATCCTATGCCCATTCACAACGAAAATTGAATCGTGCCCTTTGATGGTTTTTACTTCTACTGCCCCATTGTCAAAGACTTGAATCACCTCATACGATCCCATCCAATGAGTATGGAACTTCCCTTTAAAATGTTTAAATCTAAAGTAATAGAGAATTACCCAATCACTTGGTTGGAACTGTTTCTTCATGATAAACTTGTCATACCACTTCTTGCATTGCCTCTGCACCAAAATATTATGTTGAACAACATCCCTTCTAAATTCATCCAACTTGTTTAGCTTTAATAAATGTTGTTGTTGTGCTTCCAAGAGATCTAAACGCAACTAAACTGCAGTCCTAAAAGTCTTTATCTGAAATTCAATCGGAAAAAGGACTTGTTTTCCATACACCAGATCATATGGTGTATGCCCTGTGATGTTCCTCCAAGTGGTTTGTTAAGCCAATAATGCTTTAGAAAACTAATTAGCCCAACCCTTCCTATGCATGTTTACTATTTCGGTGAGGATGGATTTGATCATCTTATTTGTGGATTCCACCTGGCCATTTGCTTGCTGGTGATACATTGTAGATTTCCTGTGATGAATCTTATATTCATTCATGGCTTCCTATACCAAGTTAGAAACAAACTACGATCCATTGTCAGAAACAATTTCTCTAGGAACACCAAATCTAGTAAAAATTTCATTAAACAAAAATTCAACAACTTTTTTAGTGGAAAAAGAAATAGCTTTATCCTCTACCCATTTAGTAACCAAATCAATACAAACCAAAATATGCTTATTATTTAAAGATGTGGGATTTATGGGTCCTACAAAATCTATAACCCATTTTTCGAAAGCCTCAATCATGACTTGAGGACATAAAGACATTTCATTGGCTTGAACAAGCTAACCATTCGTTGACAACTATCACAATCCCTAACATATTGTTTGACATCCTTAAACAAAGAAGGCCAAAAATAGCCAGTGCGTAAAATCTTATATGCAGTTCATTTGTCAGCAAAGTGGTCACTGCAAGGCTCATCATGGGAAGATTTTAAAATATCAAAAATTTCTTCCTCCCTTACACATATACAAATAACAAAATCTGGCCGAGTGTAAAACAGGTCTCCTTGTATCCAAGAATATGAATAACGTTTCTCGATAATATTCCACTTTTCATGAGTGGATAAGTGAGGTGGTTTCTTTCCAGTGATAAGATAGTTGGCTATGTTAGAAAACCATGGAGATTTTGTTGACATAGAAAAAAGATGTTTGTCAGGGAAATCATCATCAACATCAATTACTTCGCCAGGATTGTTTAATCTACAAAGTTAATTAGCTACAACATTATAATTTCCTGGCCTACCAATAATTGTAATATTGAACCCATTGATAGAAGTAATCACCTAGTCACTCTACCGCTAGTTAAAGCTTTATTCATTAAATATCTTATAGCAGAATGATCAATATGCACATAAACTTCATATCGTTTAATGTAATGTCTGGATTTATTAATAGAAAAAGCAATGACTAAAAATTCTTTCTTAGTCAATATATAGTTAAGTTCGGCAGGTGATAATTTTTTACTGACGTTAAATAACATAGGATTGTTTATTCTTCTCTTGTCCTAAGGCCACGTCAATGGAAGTGACTAAAGCATCAGAGGAAATACGAAATGGTAGGGATCAGTTTAGTCCTCTCAAAATCGGTGCCTGTAGTAATTTTTCCTTCAATGTTTCAAATGATTGTTGGCAAGCTGTGGACCAGGTGAATTCACTATCCTTAGCTAGTAATTGAAAAAGGGGGGTTTAAATCTTTGAAAAAAATTCACGGAATCTCCATAATAACCATCATGTCCCGGAAAACCTCTCACTTCCCTTTGAGTTTTGGGTGTAGGCAGACAAACAATGACTTCAATTTTAGCAGGGTCTACCTGAATACCTTTGTCAGAGATCAAATGACCAAGAACCACTCCTGCTTTGCACATTAATCTACATTTTTTATGACTCAAAGCACGATGGGCCTCTTGGAAATGTAAAAGCACTTTTTCTAAATTTTTAAGAGCTTCATTAAATGAGTTACCAAACACAAAAAAATCATCCATATAAGTCTCAACAAATTCATGATCAACAAAAATAGCAAGCACAACCCATTGAAAGGTAGCTGGTGCATTACACGACCCGAAAGGAAGAACACGGTAGGAAGATGTACCCCAAGGGCATGTAAAGATGGTTTTGTCTTGATCTAAGGGTGTGATCTAGATTTGGTTATAACCACTGAAGCCATCTAAAAATGAAAAGTACTTTTTATTGACAAGTGTATCTAAGACCTGATTGACGAAAGGAAGGGGAAAGTAATCCTTGATTTTGGCTTTGTTTAATTCTCGATAATCAATGTAAATACACCATCTCCCATCTTCCTTAGGAAATATCACTAATGGATATACCTGATGGCTATTAGAAATCAAGTAGATGAAATTAGCATCTAAGAGATTTTGTAATTCTTCCTTAACAATATCTCTTAGTACGAGATTCATTCATCTCTGGGGTTGTCGAACAGGTTGCGTTCCCTCTTGGATATAGATATGATGAGCACGAGTCTCAGGAGGAATGCCTTTCATGTCTTCATAACTCCAAGAAAATGCATCCAAATGATCTTTCAACAAGGTAATAAGCTGCTCTACCTTAGATGAATCCAAGTCTGAACTAATGTGTAAGGATTTGTCTAGACTAATTTCAAGAAGAGTGGTGTCAAACTCAAGAGTACAGGAAGATGATGCCACAGTATGGGATAAGGAAGGTTGGGAATCAAGGTTTTCTTGAAAAACCAGACTAAATATTTGGTGAAGTCCCTCAAAACAAGGCATATTCTCTAGATTGTTCAAGAAATCTCACATTTCACCATCATGAGTAGACTCAGTATGATGTTGAATCGAAGAAATAGGCTGAGTCTCCTCATCACCACTGTCATAATATAACCATAAGGTAACCTTGAGTTCCTGAATAGATCAAGTAAGTGGGTATAAGGTGGTCTTTTTCCTAGAGTCTCCATGTGAAATGTACATATCACCGGAGAGACATCCAATATAAGCACCAACCTTGGTAAGCCATGGTCATCCCAGAATCAAAGGATGTCCTCCCACTGGATTCTTTGGCTGAAGCACAATGAAATCCGTGGGGTATTCCCATTAATATATAGAGACAACCACGTCGTTCAATACTCCATCGGGCTTGATTTTAGATTTGTTTGCAAGTTCAAGTATGGTGGGTTTAGGATGAATATGGCCCAACCCAGGTTGTTCCATAGTTTCCCTAGTCATCACATTGATGGCTTCCCCTAGGTCTATTAATACATTACAGATAATGATATCACCTACCTGGATAGAAACAACTGGGTTTCCATGATCTATATATTTCTCCATTGATACACATTCTGTCATTAACTCAATTTCTCTACCAACAAACTAAAAGGTCTGAGGTTCTACTCTCTTCCTCTCTAGCTTTTTATGATATAATTCCCAATGGATCTTTGTACAAATGCAAATTTCTCAGATAGTTTGAAGTAAAGGAACTTTTATACAAATATTCCTTAATTCAGAAGCCAAAGTGGAATTAGGGTCACTCTTCTCCATGACCAACCACTCTAGATAGGGGGGTTGGTTTGAAGAAGATGGTGAATTTGAAGGCATGGGAATGGGTTGAAGGGTAACATTGTTTTTTGAATGATCAGGAGTTACCTCTTCATTTTTATCCTCAATAATCACCTTGGACATCTTGCGTTTTTCTGCTCTAACCACCCTTCCCAATCTCAATTGAAGCTCATTTATCCCGAATGGTAGGGTTCAATAGATAGGAAGAGGGGATGGTCCAACTGAATGAATCAATTGTACCACCTTATTATTAGGATTTGGTACTGGTTGAGCAGGTAGTTGAGGTGGTCTAAATGGTGGTGGTAAAGGCAATGGTGGCAATGATTGACTTTGTTGAGGTAGAGAGGGAAAACATGGTTGTGACATATGGTGTGGTGCATAGGAAGGAGGATATGATGGAATCTGAGCAGGATAGGAATGGTATGAACGGTTTGGCCCTCTCCATCCTTGTTGCCAAGGTTGAGAGGACTGTCCATGATGAAAACGATTCCCATGCTGCCAATGTTCAGAGTGATTATTGTAATTATTATAGGAATATGGAGGTGCATTATAGTCATAAAAATATGGTTTAGGATCCACACCTACACTTACCTGTGGCCAGTTTCTTCATGCTCCCATGGCATATAATGGATCAAGTTTGAAATGCTCTCCTTCAAGCACAACTTTTAATCCATATATGGACGGGCACTCCTCGGTGGCATGGTTCTCTGCACAAATCACACATTTATTAACACCTTTCATATCAGCAGACATTCTCTTAAAGGATGCTTTTTTCTACACTTTGGACAAAAAGTAGGCAATGAATCTTGCTCCTTTTCTAAGTTTTCCTTAAATTTCAAAGAGTCTATTTGTTTACTAAAAGTATTCATCATTTCAATTTTCATATTGTCCATTTTATTCTTCAAGCCAATGATCGTATCATCTGTAGATCCTAGTTTGTTAGTTTTTCTTTGACCTGCTCTAGTGGATCTAGATTGATTTCTAGAGAACGTCCTGTACATGTAACAAATTTGTTCCAAAGACTTCTAAGCAATGTCTCCTTGTCCTAACAAATTCAAATTATGTCTAGAATCCTCAGTAGGTCCCCGTAGGAACAAGGTTCGAATAGCACTTAAATAAAATTTGTGTTTGGACTTTTGGAGTATATACAAAAATATCTCTAAGTAATCCTCCAAAGTCTCATCATCACCTTGTACAATAGTGAAGATCTCATCTTAGATTTCTCTAGTTTTAAAATATTCCTAATATTTATTAAAAAATACTCTCTTTGTTTGGTCTCAAAAACTTACAGTGCTTCCTCCTAGTCCCATGAAACAGTGCAAGGCTGAATCCTTGACGGATGTAGGAAACAACTTTAATTTTTGGGCATCAGAAGAATAATCATAACTCTGACACAATATGTCAAATTCAAAGAGAAATGAATCTGGGTCTTTGTGCACCTTACCATTAAAGTGTGGAAGAGCTGAAGGTGAAATATCTTCATTTGTACATTCTCTTCTAAGTTCACTATTGGAAATCCAAAAGTGGATTGTTCTTCATGTACGTGATTCTTGCCAGTCCCCTCTACATGGTCTTCATGGTCAGCCATTGTTATGCCTCCAATCGAACCACTTCTAGAAGGTGAATGTTGACAAATGATGAATTGAACTTTCCAATCACCTTTAAGCTCCTTCTTCCCCTTTTCGGGTTGTGTCACACCTGAATCACTACATCCAGAATCCAAGTGGATTGTTCTGGCATGATAAGTCTAAGTTTACTTGGAATTTCTACCTGCAAAAGAATGCCCAATATGAGAAGAGTTTTCATGTCTTTCAGTATTTTTTCAGCTCTTATATGGCTTCAGACCCCTACCTTTCTTAGGGATTCATTTAAAAAAAAATCAAATCTAAAAAAACAAAATTCAAATGCTTATAAAGAAAAAGAATTTTTTAATTGTTACAATGAAAAAAATCAGCACTCGTAAAATCATGGAATAAACAAAAGCATACTATAGAAAACATAATAGCAGACTTACCCCTGTTTCCGAAAATGGAAATTTCTTACCAATTCAAATCACCTCCCCGACAATGCCGCAAAAATGTTGGGTGCAGGAATTACAGTCAGGCAGACTCCTTCAACACATAATTGTCAACCTAGGGGTTTCATAAACTTAGATACAAAGAATAGGAAATGCTAGAAATCATATGAACGTTTCCAAACTCTATTCCTACTTCCTTAATTGCAATCTTGCAGAATCAGAAAGAAAATATCACCCAACAATTTACACCAAAGATATTCTAGTGCTGGAATATGAAGGAAACTACTTTTGCAGGAAAATAAATGAAAGGAATTCTCAAACCTCTTGCAAACAATATTTGATTAATGAAAATGTAAATATATGTTCGTCTTTTGTATAGTTGTGTGCCAGGTTACTAACTGGACCCTTGAAAATATCTGACTCCTTATAGAATTTTCTCCCTGCACTAAGCTATTACTCCTATACTTTTTCAATGTGCTTGCACTAGCAACAGAACAAAGCTTAGGTGCTAGAAGTGTATTTTACAGTTGTACTGAAGATTTATGTCTTCATGCAGGGGCTCTCAGCCTCAAGGCTAGAGCACTTTGTTCGTGTATCAGGAGATCAATTCCTATACCAGGACAAAGGTTCCTACACCACGTTTTCCAATCCTTCTTTCAAGAAAATAAAGAATGTGTTAACTAGGAAAAAGAACTTGGAAAGGTGAACAAAACTTCAAAATAAATTCCTCAAACCAAAATATGCTTCAATCAATCTTAATGTCTAGAACAAGAATTAATTTCCAAAGTCAATGCACATTCTTATTTAATTAAGGAAGTTTTGCATGTACTCTGAAATATCATTTAACTCAAAATATCAGGGACACATAGGAATGAAAATAATAAAAGTATATTACTGTAATTAACTAGAGAAATGAATCTGTGAGACTATAAATGAACTAGTACAAGAATGCGTGCTTGCACAATCCAGGCAGAAAACGATATTAAACTTCAAACAAGGAAATCATAAGATTAAACTACAATCGAGCATGAACACCATGGATCCATTACACCGTAATGAAATCATATTTAAACTCTGCAGATGAATAAAAGAAACATCTATTTACTTCACACTTTGCATTAAAATAAATTAACACACCTTGATCGAAAAATAAGAACAGGAGGTAGAACGAGTTGGGTTGGCTAGGCCATATCCAACCAGCTCGTTCTCCCTTCTGTTCTTATTTTTCGATCAGGGTGTGTTAATTTATTTTAATGCAAAGTGTGAAGTAAATAGATGTTGCCATAGCCAACCAGCTCGTTTCCCTGTTTAGGAGACATAAAGATTCAACTCATTAATTAGTGAATCAACACATAATTACAATGAAATATTGAGAAACCATGGCACGGTTCCTTGCTATTAATGATCAAAAAATATACATCATGAGTTCGAATCCAACCCAGAACAAGGGTGTTACTACAAAATTACAAAAGAATAGAGTCACAGTATCCTCGCTATAGTTGTCACTCGGTACCATTTTCCATCTGAGTCCTACATTTTATACATTCGTTCAGGCCTACAATCATAACAAAATTATATCAAGTGTTCCAATCTAAGCCTTTTGGCTACAACGAAATAACAATACCACTTTGTACTAAGCCTTTCGACTATAACAAAATGTTATTCTAGATATTCAGCCAACAACCCAATCTCCACGATATCCTGGACTTTCCTCTCCACTCTGAGCCCAACTCGAGTTGATAATTCTAGAACATGGCGTCCGCATGGAGTGGTGAGCTGTCACAATAGTTGAAGATTTGCCGACAGTGCAGGAATCCTACCTACACCCAGCCATGCTAACGAGATGATCAATTCATTGTTTATCAAATACTTTTAGGAAAAGAATTATTAGTTGCAAAGATTTAAAGGCATAAATCTATGAAAATCATTAATTAATCACATTTGTAACCCTTAAGCATGAAACATACACCTAGTGCAGGAAAATACATGATTCTTGGACTACTGCGGGAATAGGGAGGTTCGCAAGGTTAAAACAGAGGTCTAAGGTTATCGTTTTCAAGGGAAAAAGGGTTAAAAAATAAAGCAATTTAGCCTACCAATAATTATGATGCTAATGAGCTGGTTGAGATAAAGTACGAGATTCATACTATCAAACTGAAGTTGCAACGTTTGACCTCAAGGCAAGATAATGTAGTCATATAGGTTTGTATATTGGGCATGCATGTATGTAGGTTAAGGATTGTTATATGTATTATGGTTATGTGTATGCCTTTTATTCTATTGATGTTATGGTTACATACATGATAGATGCTAGTTGATTAGTGTATTCATATGTGCATGCATCAGATAGTCATGAATGATAGTAACCTATGGTTGTATGCATTGCTATTGTTTTTTTATGTTAGTTAACTTGATGATTATGTTATATGTTGTTGATGGATATGTTATATGTTAACTTGTTGTTGTTATATGTTAGTTAACTTGATGATTAGGGTTATTTCAACTAAGATCTTGATGTTATATGTATGATGCTAAATTGGATTGGCCTATGCAGATGGTTAGGGTTATGACATTCATGTATGAGTCGACTTATTTGTGACATTGTTTTGTACTACTATAGACTGATCATACATATGTCATTGTTATGCATGAAAGGAAATGTTCATGATCTTATGATGTTAATATGTTAGTTAGTTATTGTTATGGATATCATGCTCTTATTTTGTTTGAGGTGATGTGTTGTGAAGTTATATCATGCTAATCTAGCTTGACTATGCAGATAAGATAGCCTCCTCTGAGATACATTAAGGTATGAATTTGTTTATGTCGTATATTTGGTGCTTGATCGTTTCATTATTTCATCTATTTGGTGTTTGTGTGTTTGGTGTGTACTATGTTGTATGGTTGATATATCTAAGATGGTACGTTTATAATTTTTTTGAATGTTTGATTAATTGCATGATATGAGTATCTGTCTATAAGATTGCATGAATAAATGATCTTGTTTTAAGATGATTTTACTCATACATATGTGTTGGTATAGTTGACATGTACTTGAGTGTAGTAGGTGACAATTGTGGGATTAGCTCTAATGACTATGAATTGACCATGGATTATGAAATGATCGTTAGTCTTGGCAAAGGTTGATTTCAAATTGATAGATATGATTGTCTTGATATTTGGAACATGTGGTTGAAATGTGCAACCAGTTGCAAGGAAACATGCTTGGCATTAGTATGACAAGGTAAGGTAACTAATATGTTGTTATGTTTACTTATCACTAGAAGTTACATGTTTGTGGTAGTATGATGTAGGGGATTGCATGGCAAAAGAGATTTATGTGAAATATTAAAGAAGGCTCAGCTTGAGTTTTCACTTTGAGGCATTGGGAACCATGGGGATTGAGTCATGGTATCTATTGTTAGTCTTGTGCTTTTGGTTTTTTTATATTTGTTGCATTTGATTACAACTTTTTATTTATAGTGCATAACTATGCCACTTTCGTTATGGTGTCGTATCATTGTTGGTTCTTCGTATTTTTTTCTTGTCTTGCCTTTTATGTTTTGAGTCTTGGGTATTGGTTTGGGAAAAGAGGAAATTTAATGGAGCTTAGGGAGAGTTGTGTGGTACCCAACAAGTGATGTAAGGCGTGGATGAAGCTTGGTGCATGTATAAGGGAAGCTGAAGGCAAGTGTATGACATCTAGTTGGATTGGTTGGGTCCATTGAGGTAACTAGACGGTGATAGGACAATCATGAGAAAGGTAACAAAAAGGGTAAAATAAATGGACTTGAGATGCCAGATGCCATGGCTATGTTGGGAATCATTGTTCTCAGTGTTGTGCACGTTGTGAACAGATAAAGGAAGTTCTCTTAACGTTGACCTTATGATATCTAGTAATCGTGTTGTGATCATGATTTCATTGATGTCTATATATATACATGTATGTATGTATGTACGTCATGTCTGATAGGTTCATCATGGATCATTATTGTTTTATGTTGATGTTTATATGCATATATGTATGTATGTCATTGTCTGATAGGGTCATTAGGGATCATGATTGTTTTATGTTGATGTTCATATGTATACATGTTTGTATGTATTTCGTTGTCTCACAAGGTCACCAGGGATCATTCTTGTGGAGGAATGATTTCTTATGCAAGTGAATGGCATGAAGAGGGTTTTGGTTTATGAGGAATCAAGTGGGAAGAGTAGGCCTAGCAAATATATGAGATCAATATCATGTGGTTGTGAGTTGATATTATGTGATTATACTATGTCTATATTTATGTTATGACAAACTATGTGGAGAGATAGATCCACGGAATGGAAACAATGTGATCCATGACATGCTAGGCTAAGCATGGATTGTGGAGAGACACTAGAAGAAAGGTTGCTTGGTAGAGGCAATATGGTTTTGGAGGTGCAGTGTTATTGTTGTGTATATGTTGTTCATGTTGTATATTTAGTGATTGTACCTATGGTGATGTGTAATGTTGTATATGTCGTATTGTGTACATATGATGCTATTTACATGTTGTTTATGCAATTTTATGTACAGGGTCGTACAGATAATGTTGTGTGAGTATTGCATATGAAGCGTTGGGTATAGATGGTGCTATATGCATGTTCGATATAAAGTGTTCTATACATATTATACTGTGCACATGATGGATATGTGGTGTTGTGTGCATATGGTGGTATGCGCATGTTGGATATGTGGCATTGTGTACATATGATGCTATGTACATGTTGCATATGCACTGGTACGTACATATGGTGTTGTATGCATGTGGTGTTGTGTACATGATGTACATGTGGTGGTGTGCAGATGGTGTTGTGTATATGTCATCCATGTGGCGTTGTGTACATGTGGTGTCATGTAAATGTCATGCATGTCATGCTTTGTACATGTGGTATTGTGTAAACATTGTACAGGTGGTACGATGTAAATATGGAACTATGTACACATTATTCAGGTGGTGTCTTGTAGATGTGATTCTATGCACACATTGTGTAGGTGGTGTTGTGTACAAGTGGTATTGTGTACATGTTGTACATATGGTACTAATGTACATGTGGTATCGTACGCATGTCATACATGATGTATTTCAGGCATGGGGTACTATGTATGTCCATTGTGTAGTCATCATATCATGACATGTGTATTTTTTGTGTCGTACTATGTGTACATATATGTATTGTTTTGTACATTGCATGTAGGAGTATGAATTGTGTCATGATGTATATCAGATGTAGGGTTATGTGTCTTGATGTATAGCAGGTGTAGGTGTATGCATTGTGTGATGTCATACACTGTGTGTGGATGTAGGTGTTGTGATGTACATTGTGTATGTGTACGTGATTGAAGAGAAGCAAAGGCATTGGGTGCTTGCTGTGCATGGCAACCAATATGGGGTGTGCACAGAAAGAACAAGGCAGAAGTAAGGACCGATGAAGGATAAGTGTTAGTATTTTATTTCATTTTTATTATACATATGACTTATGATTTTGATTTATGATGGTTATATGTGATTTATGATTCTGGTTTATGATGATTTCATGTGATTCATGATTTATATTTATGATTGTTGTGTTTTGAGCTAACCTGATGTGATATGTTTATACATAATGATTTGATCAAAGATGCTAGTTTAACTTGTTCTGATAGGAATAAAACAGAATTGAAAGTGTACCTTATTGATGAGTTACCAATGAGATATGATGTGAATTTATTTAAATTTATTTTAAATCTAATGGTAGTTGTATGCTTGGTACAGGAAAGCATGGGAAATTCCCAGGTTAGGTGGTTGAAACTGAATACAAGAATTACCAATTTCCGTGAAAGATATTGGAATAGGTAGTAGTATGTTTCTTGTTAGAAAACCAAAAAGGCAATTATGATTTTCTTGATCTTGATAATTAATTGTGAAGTTTCTTATTATTATGATTCTTTATATCTTCTTTCTTTAGTTCATCAAGAAATTACCAAAAGAAACAACACATAAAACAATAGACACCAGATGTAGGCACATGCAATGACAAACCCCCTCGAGGGGAAAACCCAGTCAAGATAATTCTTGCTTCCAATAATATTCTTTGAGACTCTTCACCCTAGACCAAGACTAGACCTGCCCTCCATACTAAGTCAACCTCCCATAATTTCAACCTCTTCCCAACAGCTTCGACTATGCAACAACTTACGACAACTGATAGCTCCCCGCAATAGTGAAACTTGGAAGACTTCGATCTCCCAATATAGGTCACGAAATTGAAAGAGAGGGAGAGAGAGGCACCAAAATTTTGATTTTCCTTGATACCTTAGAGTTCCCCAAACTCAGATTCACTTAATATTCCCGACAACAGACTCTATACCTTTTCCTAGCTATAAGAGAAATTCACACTTCTTCCAGCTACAAGATAATTCGAACTTGATGAGAGAATGATGATCCAAATGAATTCAATGACCTTCCTTTTATAGGATTCTTTTGGGTCCAAATAGGGTTCTTAGGCTGACTTGATCTTCTCATAGGATGACATGGTGTGGAGAATACATAATTCATATTTGACTCAATACTTAACCTTTTTACATGATTCAAAAGCCTAAGAAGGTTCTCTTTAAATTTGCAATAACTCTATAGTCTCAGAATAAATCCTAGAAGTCCAAAATATGAAATTTGGCCTAAAACGAGGTGACCCAAGCATGAAACACATGCTTTCATAAGTAAAAACAACAACAACAACAACAACAACAACAACAATAATAATAATAATAATTTTCTTTGTCCTTTTGACAAGTACATTACATAATAACTTAAGTAAATTATTGAATACCAAAAGTAGTTACATTTTCCAACACGCCCTCTTAACTAGGGAGGTATTCATAATCTACAAATAAAATGGAAGATATCAAACTATATGAACCATGAAGAACTTTAGGCACTACAATACCATGGACTAGATTCTTGACCAGGAAAATCTATCCAAATAGACACTAAATGGTTTATCCGCCACAATGTCATGGACTAGATTCCTGACCAAGGCAATATATCCAGGTGGGAATAAGATGGACTCAAGCTTTCAACCCATTTAGGTACCCTCATGCTTCCTTTCTAACCATAAACACAAAATCCAGGTGAGTATTCAAAGCAAATCTCAATAGCCAACACCATCTTCTCAAGTTTGGGACTTGGACATCAACACAAATTGTCAGCCATATGTCTTCCCGGGCAATGCTTCAGTTAGAAAGCCTCAACACCCCTTGATCCGGTAGATCAAGAATGACCAATCTCTCCAAATCAAATTGATTAGTTACCAGCATGCTATCAAATCCTTTGATAGATTCGCTTGTACAAACACAACCCCAATAAATAATATGCTTTCATATGTACATAATCAAATACAAACTTTTGGTGTCTTTCTGAGAATGGATGTTGCCTCACAATGTTTCATAATAGCACTATCAACTGAATCTTTGACAAAATATTCCTCAATAATACATTTTTCTTCCTTCTTCATATGCAACAACATATTCTTCAATCAGATCGTTCTTTCCTTCTTTCAACAACACCTCAAAATGAATTCTCCAATTTCCTTCTCCTACTCATGGCTTCACTAAAGCTTATGGTTTCACGTCCTAGTCTAGTGCATGACATATGAAGCAGAGAATCATATATTTCACTACCTCTTAAATAGAGAGGATATAATAATTCCTATATAAGGAATATTCTCAACCATCCTCTTATCCTAGGGAGACTCCTTTCGTTCAGGCTCCCTTTAACCTAGGGAGAGTTCATCTAGAATCCCTCTTAACCTAGGGATTTCTACTTCTTCTTTCTGTCATGAATCTTTCATGGATTCCAACCATTTCATCAAATTTATCCCCATCATGCTTATCACATCAATGAGCATCTTCAGCAATTTGAAGATTGTGTACCTACACAACTTCAATAGCAAGTATAATGAAATCTACAGAAACGTGATTTTAGCCATAACAAAAATACAGAATAACATTTTAACGTTATTCGTATCAGATACCCAAACTTAATTATAAACAAGAGACATATACTTTTCAACGTCTTTCTAGATACTTTGTCATACACCCTAGACTACTTCAACTTTCATTCCATCTAGGGTTTAAATGTGTTTTTCAAAGGTATGACAACATATAGAAAAACCTAGAAACAATTCACACAAATATAGATCTACAAAGTATCTATCACCCTTTAAAAATACATATGTCACACTTCTCACTCAGGATTCATACAAATCCTAGATTTCATACAAAAGAATCAATCAAAGCCAATCACATCTTAGTCGTTAACTTGACCAACTTCCACTAGGGTTAGTTCAAACCACTAGATTTCAATCAACCATCAAACAATCATTAACATGACGGGATACCATTAGGGTTAGTTGCAAACCTTATATTTCTGAGCAATGATAAATATCAACCAAAAATTTGAATTTCAACAAACTTTCACAAACCTCAAATTAACATATAGTCATCATATATCAGATACTTCTAATTTGACTAACGTTTAGCTCCAAAACCCTAGAATTCCATTTTCACAATTTCAACAATCCTACACAGATCTCAAATCATCATATTTTAGATATTTTACTTTGACTAAGGTTTAACTCAAAAAACCTAGAATTCCATAAACTCAACAATCATTAAATACATAGATATCAGATTTTTACATTTCACAACAAACAATGTTACTACTAGGTTTTAACTACAAAACCCTATATTTCATTTTCAACAATCATCTAATAGATTTCAGATTATTATATACCAGATAGTTTAACTTCACTAGGGTTTAGCTATAAGACCCAAGATTTCTAGATATCAACATCCTAGAATCTTAGGCAAGGACTTCCATTAAATCATAATACTTATGACCATAAGATATTAGGTCAACACATATATCTAGGAATTCATAATCACTCAAAAACATATCATATGTCCAACAACATTAAT
The DNA here is from genome assembly GCA_000404065.3 of Pinus taeda. Lineage (NCBI taxonomy): Eukaryota > Viridiplantae > Streptophyta > Pinopsida > Pinales > Pinaceae > Pinus > Pinus taeda. Next base: position 279,434 of record APFE030001424.1, on the reverse strand, counting down.
ACATCTGATCTGAGCCAAGCTATGGATTCAACCACGAGGACAGATCTATTCATGCCTAGAATTTATCATCAAGAAAATATATTTCACATTATGTGTTAGTCAAACCTAACTTCAAAAATATCAATAAGAGTTAGACATAAGGCCATCTTTATTACAGTAGGGTTTGATGAGACAAGCACGTCCATACCAAGGAAATCATTTCTAAGACAATATAAGGGTCTTCCTCATACATTCCACCAATGAGCTATAGTTCTAGTGTAGAAACCTAGTAAACCCTATATGAGCTAGGGTTCCAATCTAGAAACATAGTAAAGCCTATATGAACTAGGGTTCCAAAGTAGAAACATAGTAAACCCTAATGAGCTATGGTTCCAATGTAGAAACATAGTAAACCCTCTATTACCAAAACTTCAAAGGTTCTGAGATTTTAGACCTTATCACTCAAGCCTAACATGTTAAGATTTCCTTATCTTCTGAAAACTCCAAACATGACATCATCAATAAAAATTCAACTATAATTTCAAGTATCCCTAAGCAGGTTAGTGTTTCAGAGATTCATGATAGCATACCCTTTGGTTAGGATTTTCTAGAACTTGTCTAGGGTTCTACAAAATAAGTTAAGAGTGGGGTGGGTAGATTTATTAGCAGATGAATCACCCAAACAAAAATCACTAAGATTCAATACAACTATTCATAGCAAAGTTAGTAGTAGATCATCAAATAAATAATCCTTTCAATCACTATATTTAACGCATATCTTTGTTTCTTGACTAACCTTGTCTTGAGATATCCTCCTCCTTTAGATGTTTTCCCTAACCAAGACAACAAAGGGAGAAAGGTGATTATTATTTAATATAATGTTTGAGTACATGAACCTAAAACTACAAAGACATGAAATACTTATCTTCACAAAGAAGGTTGCCACAGTATCTTCTTTAGTCATCTTCATAGTCCTTAGCTCATTCTTCAAACTTGCTACTTGACCAATGTTATTAATAATGAACAACTTTGACAAGGCTTCATATATCTCCTAAGCGTGATCGATGTTAGCTATGAATGTGAAAAGATTATATATTATCCATTGTACCATCAGATTCATAGCCACTAATTCTAAATCCTTGAATTTTTCTTTGTTGGCATCACTAGCTTCTTTTGTAGGCTTCTTTACATTTTCCTTTATCAAATCCAACACCTTGTTCTTCTCGAGGATTAGGTCAATCCACTTCTTAGAAGATATGAATTTAGATGGTCCTTCAAGTTTTTTCTCACCCTTCATTGATTTATACATCTTCCTTGAATATAATAGATTCCCTCTCTGAGATAGTACCTATGAATGGATCAAGTTCTTAAGACTACCTTTTTCTTCCTTTTTCACCAAAGCTCTGATACCATGTTAGAAAATTAGAAAAGGAGTAAATATTTTCTTAATATTGATAATTACTTGTGAATCTTCTTATTATTATGATTATTTATATCTTCTTTCTTTAGTTCATCAAGAAATCATCAAAAGCAACAATACATAAAACAATAGACACGAGATGTAGGTACACGCCAAGGAAAATTCCCCCTCGAGGGGAAAACCTAGCCAAGATAATTCTTCCTTTCAATAGTATTCTTTGATACTCTTCACCCTAGACCAAGAACAGACCTTACCTCCACACCATGTCAGCCTCCCAGAATTTCGACCTCTTCCAAACACCTTTAATTATGTAGCAACTTATGACAACTGACAACTTCCAACAATAGTGAAACTTGGAAGACTTCGATCTCCCAATCTAGGGCATGAAACCAAGAGAGAGAGAGACCAAAATTTTGATTTTCCTTGACTATAGACTTCCCTAAACTCATATTCACTTCAACTTCCTGAAAGTAGACTTCGTACCTTTTCCTAGCTACAAGAAAACTTCACACTTATGCCCGACAACAAGATATTTCCACACCTCTTCCAGCTACAAGAGAATTCAAGCTTGATGATAGAATGATGCTCCAAATGAAGTTGATGTCCTTCCTTTCATAGGCGTCTTGTGGGGTCGAATAGGGTTCTTAGGATGACTTGAACTTCTCTTAGGTCAACATGGCATGGAGGTTACATAATTCATATTTGACTCAATACTTAACCTTTTTACATGATTCAAAAGCCCAATAAGGGTCTCTTTAAATGTATAATAATTCTATAGACTCAGAATAAATAGTAGAAGTCCATAATGGGGATCTTGACCTAAAACAATGTGAACAAAGCATGAAACCCATGCTTTAATAAGTCAAAATAATAATAATAATAATAATAATTATTTTCTTTATTCTTTTGACAAATACATTACATAATGACTCAAGTACATTATTGAATACAAACATAGTTACATTTTCCAACCCTGGTAAAGCACTTCAAGAGCTGTTATATACCCAGGGGGGTAATATGCGGTACAAAGGGATGTACCCAAGGGAATAATGTAATAATGGGATGGGAAATAGTAATAAATAAGGTGGTTAACCCGTATCATGTAAGGGACCACAAGTAGTTAGTAATAATGTAATGGGCCCATGGTATTAGATATATGGTATTGAGGGAACCATGGTAATGACCCATGGTATTGTATGTATGAGGCCTATATAGAGGCTAGAGACTCCACATGGGGGGGATGTCAAGGATTATTTTATGAACATGCATATGGCTTGTGGAGTGTTCTCCTTCCTTAAGGAGTGAATGTATGGTGTTGCCCTACCTTAAGGGTTTGGTCAATAAAAAAAATTTCTATTCTATATTCAGATCTTGTTATTCTTGAGTTTACTTCTATTATAATATATTTTTGGGTTAGATCTATAACAAGTGGTATCATAGCACATTCTTGGGCAAAAGGGGAGATTTTTTTTTTATATTTTTTGCAAAAATTTTCTGGGGCGGCGAGTTTGTAGATCAGATATATACACTTTGGGGCAAAATCTACAAAATATAATTGCATATCTAGATTATTTGTGAAAAAAAACCCGATTTAAAAAAAGAAAACAACCGAATCGGAGTCCGGATGAAGGAGATATCGCTGATCTAAAAATTTGTGGTGTTGTAGATATTTTTTCGGGGCAATGAGTTTGAAGCACAGATCTATATGTTTTGGGGGGAAATCTACAAAATATAATTGTAGATCTGAATCCTTTGTGAAGAAATACCCGATTTCAAAGAAAAATCAGTCGAATCGGAGTCTGGATGAGGGAGATATCGCTAATTTAAAATCAGCTCTTTTTTTAGAATTTTTGGTGACAACAGGAGAGTTGTCATGTGGATCTGAAATTCTAGTGCCTAGATCGGGATTTCTACCACATGGGAAGATGCAACATGGTCATTCCATTTCCGAAAATAGGTCATAATAGGGATTTTGAGCAATATTGATGGAATTGTGGCCATTTCAAATTTTCGCAAAGTAAGTGAATTTTTTATTTCAAAACCCTCTTCATAGCAGTTCTATGTTTTACAGGAAAATATAATGCTCCTACTATTGAAGAATACATAAAAAAAAGGTCAATATGGGAAAAAAAGTGGAAGGATATAGTGTGGATTAATTTCAGAGATGAGGCTGCCAAATGGTATATCTCAATTGACAAGAAGCAGTTGACCAAACTTTCAGATGCAGAATTTGAAAGAGTCCTTTTAGACAAATGGTCTCGGGTTAGAAAAAAGGAGAATGAGACACGTAAGGCGTTATTTTCTACTAGTGTTTCCTTATTGTAGGTTCATGGATTGTTTCGGAAGGAAAAGATCGTTGTGTCTATAAATCCTGGTTTTGAAGCATAACTTTATCAATGTTAATTTGGCAAGAAAATTGCAAGTTCCAGCGAAACACATTGAAAACACACAGGTTGATGAGGAGGATGTTCAAGTTTATAAGGATTTAAGGCTTTCTATGGATAAGTATGTGTTGCATAGTGATTTTTATGCTTCAGATATGGATAACATGGATGTTGTTTTGGGATATCCTTGGATGGAATCAGTGGGTACTATCAATATTAATGTGCAGAATAAATTCCTGAAGCTCTGGTATAGAAAGAAGAAAATTACATTACTGGATATTTCTATTAACAAAAAGGTAGAGTCCAAGGAGGCTGAAGCAGAAGATGTTCCAGGGACTGACATATCAGATGATGAGGCAGTGATGATCGATAATCAAACACAAGAAGAGGCTAAAGCAAAAAAGGTTACAGGTGCTGATACATCAGATGAGGGCTCACTGGTTGAAGTAATATTGGAAGATAAGACACCGCAATAGGCACCACAACATGCACCAGATAACAAACAGGCTCCAGTAAGGGGTGAATTAAATAAAAAGACACCGTGGGTTAAAACTTCAACATATCATCACCCACATCACCCCACAAGACAACAACCAACAAGATGGCAACCAGTTAGCCACAAGGACGACAACCCCTGCATGGTAGATAGAGAGGAGCGAAGATCCACCTACTACACATGAACACAGAAGAGCTACCACGGTCAACTTCCATCTCAAGCAAGCGAGGCACTAGCGAGATCGAGGGTTCACCTTTCTCTTGGATGGCTAGATGTACGTGCATGGTACCAATGGACTACTCTTTTGAGTAGATCTTATTATTTATGTTCTTCCCGTGTTTCAGGGACGAAACATGTTAAGGTGGGTGGAATGTTATATACCTAGGGGGGATAATATGGGGTACAAAGGGAGGTAGTCAAGGGAATAATCTAATAATGGGATGTGCCATAGTAATAAATAAGGTGGTTAACTCGTATCATGTAAGGGACCACAAGTAGTTAGTAATAATGTAATGGGCCGATGGTATTAAATAGATGGTATTGAGGGAACCATGGTAATGACCCATGGTATTGTATGTATGAGACCTATATAGAGGCTAGAGACTCCACATGGGGGGATTTCAAGGATTATTATATGAATAAGCATATGGCTTGTGGAGTGTTCTCCTTCCTTGAGGAGTGAATGTATGGTGTTGCCCTACATTAAGGGTTTGATCAATAATGAAACATTTCTATTCTATATTCAGACCTTGTTATTCTTGGGTTTCTTTCTATTATCATATATTTTTGGGTCAGATCTATAACAAGAGCATGGTCATTATCAGACATTGGTACCCAATAGTGTCCATTGATTTCCATGGGCATGTTATCAACAGTATGATGGTTTTGAGGAAGGTATATGCCTTGGCTATTTGACCTTCCAATGTGAGGAAGCCTTGCCAAGGGATGGATTACACGGGATAGGGGATGTCAGGGAACTTGGTAGGTGAGCGACTACACAGAAGGGGTGACTCGATTTCCCTAGGGATTGTGTAGCATAGAAGGGAAGGGCGGGGATGGATGGTTTTTGGTCATTAGCATTTCCATATGGAATCAGATGCACATTGAGAGTGTGACCTGAAACAATGAGCCGGTAACTATTCATTGAGAGGACAAGTGGCACTAGATTGTAGTGCTAGACATTGGATGCATATTTGACCTTGTGGAGGAGTTGAATCAGGGTATTACACTGACTATGTATGTGTGAGCCTCTAGATTCCCTTGTTATGGAAGGCAACATATCATTTTATTTTATGCATGAGAAAATGTGCACATGTGTATATGTGTATATAATTGTAAATATTATATCAAGTTGGATTTATAGAGCTCCATAGACAGTATGGTTATTTTTTGGTTGAAGAAAATGTGTATAGTATATGTGGATTTTATTGTAAATACAATAATGAGATATATTATAAAGATCCAATAAATTGTATGTATGTAATATCTTCAGCAGTGGTAATTGTAAATATTGCAAAAAGTTGTGTTGTAAAGCTGCATGGACAATATGTTTTTTTTTCAACGGTCTTGCTGGTTTATATATGTCATTGAATATCGAGGAGAGTGTTCCCCCAAAGGGGAGGGTTATGTAGCAACCCTGGTTAAAAATTCATGTAAAAATATATAATACCATGGTCATGGAACACATATTCCAAACTGAATGGTGTGAAAAACATCCTAGTAGGTGTTCATTTGGTTTAATATGTCTAAGGAAATTAGAAAAGGCAATGGAAAAGGATTTTAAAAGGCAAGAGGAATTAATTCTCATTTTATTTATGAAAATAATGGAAATTAGGAGAAAAGGAAGGTGAAAGGTCACAAATTGCATGTGAGGAGGAAAATGAAAGAAAATAATGAAAATTGAAGAAAATAGAGGCTTCATTGATCAAAAGGCTTATGAGGATCAGTGGGAAGGATCGGCTAGTGTAGCTTTTTGTCAGTTTAGTATTGGATATCTCATTATTATCTATCTCTCTCAATCTTGGACACTTAAGAGTTTTCTTGGAGCACTTTGGCATTGGATCAAGAAAGGAAAATAAGGAAAGAGGAGGAAGGAGCAAGCAAGGAAGAGCAGGATCAAGCAACTACGACAGGATTCTTTAAATGTACCAATTTTCATGTGTGATTTCCCTGCTATATTTTGCATTTACGGTGTTGAATGTGTGTTCTTGGTTCTCTTTTTCACATTGGCATGGGTTTTTCTAGGTGTGACAATGTTTTTTGGCCTAGCCTTGCCATTTCTGGATCACCATGGTGTTATGGGGTTCTCATGTTTTAGTTAAGATGGATTTGAAGCGAAGTGAGGTGGATCTCTAAATGAAAGAACACATGGCCTAGTAACCCTTGAGACAGACTATGGGTTGTAGTAAAGCATGATTTTGTGTTGCCTCAGTTGACCTAGGAATCCTCGATCGATGAATGACGAGATATATGATAAATACTAGAGGTGGGTCCCCTACATCATGCTTAGTAATCCTGAGATGGGATATATAGTAAATCGTGGAAAGTGGAGTCTCGGTTAGGACCTAGTGATCTGCTCTGGATTACAGTAAATACGAGAGACTAGTGTCTCAGTTATGACCTAATGAACCCTGGATCAGACTTTGGATTGTGGTATATCCTAGAGACTAGGAGACATGAAAATTCCTCACGGTTTAGGTGGAGAAATCTAGTGGCATCTATTGTAGCTCAATTTTTCCAGTTAGAGAGAAAAAAAAAATACTTGAAAAAAATCTATAAAATGTTTCAAAAGATGATGCTAAGTTTTTTTTTTTAAGTTGTTTGTTGCCTCATAAAGTCTCCAAGCCAAAGCACCAAGGTCTATCATTCAAAAAATATTATACTTCATCAAAGGTAATTCCCATGTAAAGCACCAAGATAAGGTAGCTTAAAGTAGGAAACGATTGAAATGTCCTTTGTGAAATTCATTTAATCAACTGAGAACTCTATTAGAAAATATTAAATAGGATAAAACGGGCTTTAAAGGTAGGCATACATTTTAAGGTGTCACTAAAGCAAGGAATATGAAATATATATTTTGGGATATCATTATTCCTTATGGCAAATCCAAATTTATTGGTCTTTGAATTGATTTTCTGAGACAACGATTCTTCAACAATCCAACCAAGGAAGTAAAACTCTTTTTTGTGATATGATGAGTCTGATGGAAATTGAATTTAATTGACTTGTAGATATATTACAAATATTTTTGGATTCCAATACACCAAGACTATTACGCAAGGACTTTGTTTTTCAACATTTTGGAATAGGAGAAGCATGAAACAAGGTGTTTTCTTTTGGCTACATGCATTGTATGTGATACAAAGAACACAATGTTAAATGGTGAAGCTGAAGCAAGAAGTTTGAGTCTGGCTATGACTCTATGAGCAATTTATGGAACTTCTCAATGCTAAGGGCCTCCATAATGTTCTGAATAGTCTTTTGAAGAATTGAATACATGTGAAAAGGTTCTTGAATAGTAGGTGGATTTGATACCTCGAGAAAATGTCGAAATGTAAATCACTCACTGTGAAAACTAATTTTCGGAGGTGGCCCCATGAAGCAAATTTTGGCTCGTTATTTAAAGTAAAATAGATAAAAAATTTAAAAATCCAGGATATGGGTTTTTTATAGAGGGAACCAAATTGACTTCCACATGGGAATTTTCTAGAAATTTTAAATGGTTTCAGAGATCGTGTAGGTTCCTTCAATCTCAAGTTTTGCAAAAATGCCCTATAAATGACTCAATTATGTTGAGTTCGATTTGTATTTTAACAATTTCCACTCTGAAAGAAACTCAAAGATCACTATTTCTAAATAGTGTTGTTGAACTCTTGGTGAAAGAAGCATTATATCGATTTCTTTAATTCTTCTTATGAAACTAATTAAGAAAGCTCTACGCTAAGTGTTATGCTCTTAACCTACAAGATGATACCAGAATACCAGATATGTGAGAAATATACCCAGAACATACATAGTGAGTAACAAAAGCAAGTATTTTATTATTTAGAAAGCAATGTTCACTTGCCTCTTTGAGGGGGCAACCTCCAATAGAGCAGAGCTCAATGACAAAATAAGACACAATGCTCCTCGCAGGGAGTCTCTATCATTTATATATGACTCATACATGTAATACCATGGATCAATACCATTGTTCTTATTAATACCATCTATCTAATACCATGGCCCATTTGCAACTAACTGTGGTCCTGTCATTAAATGCAGGTTAACTACTTACAATTATAAATATGGGCTTTATTGACTCTTTACTTAACTATAACTATGACTCGATCCTATTACATAAATAAGGGGGTTAGGGTGGGACCCTAACATGCCCTCCCCCTTAAGAATAGCCTTGTCCTCAAGGCTGAAGCTATGGAAACTACTGAAGAATAGTGGTTGGTTCCTAGGTTGCATCTTCCGGAGAGGTGTCTTTCCACTTGACGAGGACTTCCTTGATCATGTGGCCATGCAGGTGCCGTTCTCGTGTGTCTAGGACCTGTTCAGGTTGGAGTCAGATTGACCTTTCTTCATCCAATTTAGGTAGACTGGTTTGAATTTTGCAATTGTTCCCAATCACTTTCTTAAGGCATGAGACATGGAAAACTGGATGGATTTTTGCAGTGGGTGGAAAAGCTAGCTTGTAGGCCAATTCTCCAATACGTTGAAGTACTTGATACAGTCCGTAGAATTTTGGAGATAGTTTCTGACAACCCTTGTCATTGAGTGATGTTTTCTTATATGGTTACAGCCTCAAAAATACTTGATCCCCTTCTTGAAATTGGTGCTCTGAGCGATGCTGATCGACCTATTGCTTCATGCAGTTTTGAGCTTGATGAAGATTCTCTCTAAGATGGGTGAGCATGGTTGTGCGGTTTTGTAGGAGTTGATCCACTACTTGTACCTTTGAGCACCCCTTGATATAAGAAGTAGGGGAAGGAGGGAGTTGACCATAAATAGCTTCATAGGGAGTCACTTTGGTGGTGGCATGATAGTTGGTGTTATACCACCATTCAGCTAGAGGTAACCACTATACCCAATGATGTTGCTTTTCTGAAGAAAAACACCTAAGGTAGGTTTCCAGACATTTGTTGATGGCTTCAGTTTGACCATCTGTTTGTTGATGATAGGAAGTATTGAGTTTTAGTTGGGTGCCCTGTAGCCTAAAGAGTTCCTGCCAAAAATTACTGGTGAAGATCAGGTCATGATTAGACACAATCGAAGTGGGCATGCCATGTAATTTGAAGATCTGATCCATGAAAAATTGGGCGACCAAAGTCGGTGTAAAAGGGTGGGGTAGGGTGCAAAAATGAGCATACTTAGAAAGTCAGTCCACAACCACCATGATGACTGACTTGTTTCCTGACTTTGTAAGACCTGTAATGAAATCCATAGAAACCTCCATCCATATTGATTCCTGAATGGGCAATGGTTGTAATGTGCCTGGTGCTTTGACTGTCTCCCCTTTGTGGCGCTGACAGATATCGCATTCCGTTACAAAAGTAAGGATTTCCTTTTTCATGCCTGTCAAAAGAAATGATCTTCTAGTGCGAGCATACGTCTTCTGAAAGCCTGAATGTCCTGCAATGGGTGATGAGTGCGATTCCACCAAAATGCGGCTTTTGAGGGTGGATGTTGGTGATATTATGACTCTATCGTTGTAGCGAAGAATCTAATCCTGCCATGAGTATCCCTTGGTGGAATTTGGATCTGCCTGCAATTGGGTAATGAGTTGGGAGAGCCAAGGATGTGAAAACCATTCCCTGCAAGCCTCTTCAATCCATTCTGGAATGGGAAGGGAGATTGCGAGCAGGGTACTTTCCTCCTCAAATTGGCGAGATAATGCATCTGCTACACTATTTTCGCACCCTTTCTTGTAAATGATCTCATAATCATATCCCTTCATTTTGGTGAGCCATTTATTTTGCTATGGGGAGGATAAGCGTCGCTCCAAAAAATATTTAAGACTGTGACGATCTGTGCAGATTTGGAAATGTCACCCCAATAAGTAAGGTCGCCAGGTATCTACTGCATGTAAGATGGCCATCATTTCCTTCTCATAGGTAGATTGTCCTAGATTCTTCCCACTTAGTTGTTGGCTTGTGAAGGCCAAGGGTCGACCTTCCTACATTAAGACCACCCCAATACCCGTACTTGAAGCATCACATTCAATGACAACAATTTTGGTGAAGTCCGTTAGTGCTAAAACTGGAGTGGAACACATGGCATTTTTAAGAGTTGTAAATGCTTGTTGTGCTTCATCGTTCCAGAAGAACGAATGTTTCTTGAGGAGTTGAGTGAGGGGCTTTACAATGTGACCATAATTGCGGACAAATTTGCGATAATAGCATGTGAGACCCAAAAATCCTCTTAGGCTCTTCAAGGTCTTAGGTTGAGGCCAATCCTCACTACAACAAATCCTGTGATTAGCATCCTTTTTTACTTCTTTTTTTGCATCTAGAGCCCATTTTTGGTGCTATTTGCATCCATTTATCAAATATGGTGCAAAACTTGACACAAAATTTGCATCGAGTTTTGCACCAAGTCTTACAC
>APFE030001424.1:239662-250180 GCA_000404065.3 Pinus taeda | reverse complement strand
GAGTATCCACCGATCTTCATTCTCTAAAGCATTGATCTATCTCATTGGTATAATTTCCTTTGCCTATTTTCAATATCATAATCAAGGAAGTGCATATGCATGGGCAGATTGTTCTGGCAGTCAGTGATATTGTTGACATCCACTGTCTATACTATTAGCATTTCAAAATCAAAACTATCTTCTACACTTGGGGTTTCAGTCGAAGTAGGGTTTCAAATCATAACCCTGCAAAATTTTTTGAATAATAGTAAGAAGATCTTCATCAAGTTTGAGCTTTATCTAGTAGCAGGGAAGCTCCATTTCAGTACTATGAATGACTTGTTTCAAGTATGGTAATAAGGATGACTAGGAAGAACAATCTATACAGAATGGAGCTGGAGAGACACAAGAATTCAAAGTTGGAGAAAATATACGACTTGTGAAAGTAGACACAGTGGCCAGCAACCAAGAACCTTCTAACATGGATACTCCATTAAAGATGCCTATGCTTACAGAAGGCCTTGATATGTCTTCTTGCTTGAATTCTTTTTTTGGTACTAGACTTTAGTGATCCATTATATAAGCCAAATCTCATGGAGAGTAATGATGCATTATTTTGTTCAGGTATTGATGATTCTCTTCCAGAAAATATCTCAGAGATTGTTACATAAGCTGCCTGCAAGCAGGAACTTTATCGATTGGATAATCCTTTGAAGACCTGTGAGGTTACAGAGGGATATAATATAGCTACGGAAAAGAATGAAGTTGAAGATGGAGCATGCCAAGAAAGATTTTTTATTGTTGATGGCATAACTGCTGCAAGTCCAATTAGAGAAAAATTGTTTGATATGGACAACAACAGAAAACATGAGGGATAAATTGACCCTGCCAAAATTGAGGGAAACAATGGCCAGGAAGCTGGAGAGACCCAAAATCTCAAAGTTGGAGAAAATATACAGATTGTGATGAGCAAGTAGGAACCATCCCAATTGGATACTTTGTTGAGGATCCATGAGGTTACGGCGGGATATAATATATCAACTTATTTAAGCACCTTATTTGGCCTGGACTACGGAATTCTATCCAAAAATTCAGAACTTAGAAAAAGTTACAATATATCCCCTTGTTTAAGTATGAATGAATCTCTTCTAGAAGACAAGGATGTGTGCAATCAACGACTTTCCTTGGATAAGCCATTGAAGAGGCTTGAACATGCTGAGGGGCCAGAATATGATACCCCAGTGAAAAAGCTTGAGCTTATAGAAAATGATGTGACATTAGAGACTAAATATTTGTCACTGCATGTCCCACTTGGAAAGCCGGAGCAATGAATGCATTGGTATATTCCTAGCTATGTAAACATCTCTCTTTTTCTGTTGATTTCCTCATATGAAATTCATTAATTATTATCCTGATGCTGATGATTGTTATCCATTGCTCCACTTAGGTTCGAGTGTCTACTGTCCTCACAAATGGCCTCTTTTAGTTGAACCTTGATTGTGATCAATATATAAACAACATCAACGCTATTTGTGAGGCAATGTGTTTTCTAATGGATCCAGTTCTTGGGAAGAAAACTTGCTATGTACTATTTTCTCAGAGATCGACGCTTGGAATTTTTAACTCAAGTCGGTTGACTCGCAGTGTCCATCACATACAAGTAATGAAGGAGGTTGGTGGAGGTACAAACATTTGAATCCTGACAGCTAAGAAACCTGCCTGTCCAATAGAGACAATTATTTACCAAGACGGCCTTTTAAACTATAATTGGCCACCTTTCCAATAATTTGTTATTATCTCTTCGCGCATTGAATGTTCGGACGTGGAGATCAAGCGCAACCAGTTTGAAAAACCATTGGAGTTGAGGGCTCTTTGACTACAGTTTGAATGGTCGACATCAAAAACATTGCTACCAACAAAGGTAAGGGGAAGAAGCCCATTAAAGCTAAAGAAGAGATTGAGAAATTGATCCTAGGTGTTCACTTACACTGGAAAAATGTGGTTAGGTTCTGAAAGTGCATGCTATTTGTAAGATTGGTGTAATGAAAGGAAGGGTAAGGAGGGTATAGGCAAAATAATTGATAGGTTTCTAGTGGACACAAAATTAGGCTATACCTACCTTCAGTGACAATGGAATTCACAACCACCAAACCCAAATTTTATATTTTTTAGGCACTAGCCAGAGTAGTGGATAAAACCACCACTCCTTTAGATCCTAATAGTTTCAACTTCTATATCGATCCATCGCCACTTTATGTTATTTCCTTGTAGACGAAGGGTTGGAACTCCCTATCTGAAACATAAAACAAAATTTAAGGAACAGTAGCATGTGTAGAGCAGTGTTCTCTCCTGTGATGAGTTGTGGCACAAAAACCATGCATTATCTAAAGTCCCTCCTCTTGAAGGTATAATTGGGTGAGTGTTTTGCAAGTGACTTGGAAAACTTCTTCATCCTCTATCGTAAAACATAGTATTTTTATGTTAGTCAATCGAAATCACATGGAAAATCCAATCTGTGATATGTTTTATTTCTCTAAAATAAAGCAAAATTAACCATAAGTTGTATTACAGATTTGTTTTCGACTTGCATCTCAATCAATGATATTAGGCTATACATCTCAATAAATTACTGTTTTCATTGTCACGTTACAAGTACTCCTTTGAGATCAAGTCCTGAATTCTGGATTTTATTACTTTAATTTCGGGCTTGAATGTGCTTTGGAGCTATTCAACACACTCACTCAGTAGTTGTTGCTGAGGTAAGATTTTTCTAGCTTTCATGATGAGAACTATTGTTGAATCTATTTAGAAATGTCTGTCTTCTTTTACATTTTCGATCACTCTATTCCTCTCATTTGCATTCATATCTGTAAGTGGAAACTTAATCTTTTTCAACTTGTGCGAAAAGGGAGTATTGAATTCAAAATTATCACTTGTAGATATTGTTGAAGTGCTAGGTTCCTTTAGAAGAATCTTGTTCTTTCCACATGAAACTAAATACAGAAGTCGAATAAGATCTCCATCTTCCAAATTTAGTTGAGATTTAATTTCTACATAGCTCAGCTTCGTAGCTTCATTGAACAGCAATATCAGAGCTGCTTGCTATGTTGTTATTGCCAATTCTATTACCAATGGCTCTTGGCTCTACACAGTTCATATGGCTCACGATGTATAAGACTTTGTTCCTCTACATTATTTATAACATTAACACACAGGTCGACTGACACGTTCCTCTACAACAAAGTCTGTTTGAATGAATGGCATCAATCTACATTGCTTCTCTGCGACATATTTTGGCACTAATGCATAGTTAATATGGAATCTATACTCCATATATATGTAATCTAACCAATAGCATTAAATGGCATCATCTTATATGACCATGGAAATAACTCCTAATGAAGACTATAATCTTACAGAGACCAACATAAATAAACATGTTGAATTTAAGATCCACAAGGCACTGTTGAGTATTTTTTAAGTGACAAGACACCATTGTTGAGAATTTGCTATTTATATGTAATCTAACCAATAACATCAAATGGCATCATCTTATATGACCATGAAAAGAACTCCTAATGAAGATTGTAATGTTACAGAGACCAGCATAAATAAACCTGTTGAATTTAAGATCCACAAGGCATTGTTGAGTTTTTTTTTAAGTGACAAGACACCATTGTTGACAATTCGCTGTTTAGATTCAAGTCTAGGGCATATAGTTGGCATAGTAAGAAAAGATATGTTGCTCCCTCATAACTCATTGATACTTCTCACTAGCACTAGCTAGTAAGGTGCCTATGAAGAAGTGAAAGGAACAAATCTCTATGATACCAAAGATCATCTGACTTCACTTCTAAGGAATGTCAGACTTTTGCTGTGTCTTCAATCTCCATAATAAGTCCAAGAGTATCCACCGATCTTCATTCTCTGAAGCATTGATCTATCTCATTGGTATAATTTCCTTTGCCTATCTTCAATATCATAATAAAGGAAGAGCATATGCATGTGCAGATTGTTCTCACAGTCAATGATATTGTTGACATCCACTGTCTATACTATTAGCATTTCAAAATCAAAAATATCTTTTACACTAGGGGTTTCAGTTGAAGCAGGGTTTCAAATCATAACCCTGCAAAAAGTTTTGAATAACAGTAAGAAGATCTTCATCAAGTTTGAGCTTTATCTAGCAGCAGGGCTGCTCCATTTCAGTAGTAGACATAGTGGCCAGCAGCCAGGAACCTTCTAACATGGATACTCCATTAAAGATGCCTATGCCTACAGAAGGCCTTGATATGTCTTCTTGCTTGAATTCTTTTTTTGGTACTGGACTTTAGTGATCCATTAGATAAGCCAAATCTTATGGAGAGTAATGATGCATTATTTTGTTCAGGTGTTGATGATTATGTTCCAGAAAATATCTCAAAGATGTTACAGAAGCTGCTTGCAAGCAGGAACCTTACCGATTGGATAATCCTTTGAAGACCCATGAGGTTACAGAGGGATATAATATAGCTATGGAAAAGAATGAAGTTGAAGACGGAGCATGCCAAGAAAGCATTTTTATTGTTGATGGCATAACTGCTGCAAGTCCAATTAGAGAATAATTGTTTGATATGGAAAACAACAGAAAACATGAGGGATTCATTGACCCTGCCAAAATTGAGGGAAACAATGGCCAGGAAGCTGGAGAGACCCAAAATTTCAAAGTTGGAGAAAATATACAGATTGTGGTGAGCAAGCAGGAACCATCCCAATTGGATACTCCATTGAGGATCGATGAGGTTATGGCGGGATATAATATATCAACTTGTTTAAGCACCTTATTTGGCCTGGGCTCCAGAATTCCATCCAAAAATTCAGAATTAGAAAAAGTTACAATATATCCCCTTGTTTAAGTATGAATGAATCTCTTCTAGAAGACAAGGATGTGTGCAATCAACAACTTTCCCTTGATAAGCCATTGAAGAGGCTTGAACATGCTAAGGGGCCAGAATATGATACCCTAGTGAAAAAGCTTGAACTTATAGAAAATGATGTGACATCAGAGACTAAATATTTGTCATTGCATGTCCCACTTGGAGACCATGTGTCTGTCATGGAGAAGGATGCTATGGTTTTGGAAGGGACAGAGCATTTTGAAAGTATTCTCCTTACAGAAAATCCTGTGGAATCTGGAGAAGTAGCTGAAGGTTCTATTTTGGCTGATATGAATGTTCCTAGTAAAGGGGATTCAAAAAGAACCAAATTGTAGACAGAATACTGACTTTGAGCAATAGATTGCAAACTTTTCAATTGGATTTACAAGGATAACTTCCAGAGTCATTCTATGCTACACCTTCCAGAAGGCCGATGAATTGAAAACTTAATGGAAGCACAAAGATAACCATAGATACCATTTTTGTTTACAGGCCAAGGCAATCCATAGGAAGTGATGAGCCTTGCACAGTTCATTAAAGGAGAGTCGTGCTGGGCTGGTGGGACAACTTAGTTTATGGAAGCTATAGAATCTACACAAAGAAAATGAAACAGCAGCAAAGGATTCTGAAAAGGTAAGCTAAATTATGTTATGAACTTCATATTTTCCATCTTCTTTATCAGATTCATCTTAAGGAACATAATACACAGTTGGTGCACTGTATGTGTGACATTTTTTCATTTTTTTCTTTTCAGGAGATAAGTAAACAATTTGTTTCCCAAGACGGCCTTTTAAACTATAATTGGCCACCTTTCCAATAATTTGTTATTATCTCTTCGCGCATTGAATGTTCGGACGTGGAGATCAAGCGCAACCAGTTTGAAAAACCATTGGAGTTGAGGGCTCTTTGACTACAGTTTGAATGGTCGACATCAAAAACATTGCTACCAACAAAGGTAAGGGAAAGAAGCCCATTAAATCTAAAGAAGAGATTGAGAAATTGATCCTAGGTGTTCACTTACACTGGAAAAATGTGGTTAGGTTCTGAAAGTGCAAGCTATTTGTAAGATTGGTGTAATGAAAGGAAGGGTAAGGAGGGTATAGCCAAAATAATTGATATGTTTCTGGTGGACACAAAATTAGGCTATTCCTACCTTCAATGGCAATGGAATTCACAACCACCAAACCCAAATTTTATATTTTTTAGGCACTAGCTAGAGTAGTGGATAAAAACACCACTTCTTTAGATCCTAATAGTTTCAACTTCTATATTGATCCATCGCTACTTTATGTTATTTCCTTGTAGACGAAGGGATGGAACTCCCTGTCTGAAACATAAAACAAAATTTAAGGAACAGTAGCATGATTCGAGCAGTGTTCTCTCCTGTGATGAGTTGTGGCACAAAAACCATGCATTATCTAAAGTCCCTCCTCTTGAAGGTAGAACTGGGTGAGTGATTTGCAAGTGACCTGGAAAACTTCTTCATCCTCTATCGCAAAACAGAGTATTTCTATGTTAGTCAATCGAACTCACATGGAAAATCCAATCTGTGATATTTTTTATTTCTCTAAAATAAATCAAAATTAACCATAAGTTGCATTACAGATTTGTTTTCAACTTACATCTCAATCAGTGATATTAGGCTATATATCTCAATAAATTATTGTTTTCATTGTCACGTTCTATTATATCAAGTATTTACTCTTTTCCCTGTTGATAGCAGCTATTCCCAATCATTTTTCCTTAGTTATTTGGTTTAATGAAGAAACTTACGTATTTAAATTCATCTTGGAACTTGGTGCAATTATATGGGAAAAGCTGTTTGACCCGGGTTTCATCTAGGGCTTTTACAAATTGACTGCTATACCTATAGCAGTACAATAGAGATGCAAGATTTTTTTTTTTTTTGGTTAACTTGCATATCTCTATATACCATCACCAAAAAGCAGAACAGAGACAAAAATATGGGTCAGATGTCAGGTGTGTTGTTCTAGCAATTTTAATACGTATTAGAGCTCCTGTGCTTTTTGTGTTTGTTATTTGCCTAAAATTATTGGGCTTCATGTCAGATTTCTCCCAATTTATCTGGGTCGATGAAAGATTTCATTGCCAATATGCTAGGAATTCCCATGCTCCTTTTCAATTCTTACACGGAACCAAGTTTGGTTTGTCCCTTACTGAAGGCTACTAGGTAATTCAAGGTTTCATTAATTGCTATGTTGTCTTCCAATGCATAAGAGTCCAACTAAAGAATGAAATGGACTTACTTGACGCAACATTGTCGGTCAGTTTTGTCAGTTGCGTTACAATTCCAGGATTAATTGCAGCCAGTGGCAAACATTGATCCTTATGTTTCATTGACGGGGCCTTTGCCTATTTCTTTGGTATTCATGGCTCCCTGCAAATTCTGTACTTGTCAAAGAACAATCTTTTTGTTAAGTTTCATATTTATTATGTCACAAATGTGACTCAATTAACATGTCTTTGACCTAAACGACAATCCTTCGGATCCAGGTTTAAAACCTAGAGATAGTTTAAAACCCCTTGGTTTCAATTGTTAAGTTGTAATCTGATAAGACTTGTCTTACATCACCAATATTAGTAAAATTACAAAGCTAGGAAACCTAGAACTCTCCTGTCAATTCATTAACAGAACTATGCCAAAAGAAATCACAAGGCTTACTGAGCTTTACCAATTGGAACTCAATTATAATTATCATATACGAGAGATCTTTTAGGGTTTAGAAACCTCATGTTCCCGAGGTATTATTTGTATCCCCGATGCCAGCTCAATTGAGATTCTCTATGACTACGGAAGAGTGGAAAAATGGTATCTTTTTGACTCCAAATAATTTTTTCGAGCAAAAATCCAAGGAGTTTGGCAATTCCTGGAATATTGAATCTGTTCACAGGTTGAGCTTCGCTGGAAATGACATTCTTAATCGAAGAAGAGAATAATATTGACAGCGGGGGACCTGGAAAGTTTCACAAAGGAGATGTGGGCGATGAATAAGTTATTATGGTAAAAACACAACGCAATTGAGCTCAATCATTGTAAAGAGGCACTTATGTATCGTGAATCCAAAATGGGGGTTGAAGCTTTAGGGTTCATCAGACAAAAATATAGTGAACATACTACTGCATTTTTAACCCAGATTTATCTATCATGTATACAAAATACATGAAACAATAAGTCCAACATTGAATTGGAAGACAATATCAGATAACACTTTGAATCCAACCCGAAGAAAACGATGCGAGTGCGAGAAATTTGGGGTTCTGTAGTTCCACAAGGCACTGGAAAACTAGGGTTTCTAAGTCCGTCTGGAAGAAAAACGATTCAAAGGCGCATGGCAGTTGGGGGTCTCTGAGTCGGTTTGGATTTTCCGCAACGTCAAAATCAGCTAAAGCATGGCTTGGAGTTCTATCATCCTAGTTATTACTAGAGTGAACATCTTTGTGGAAAATAATAGCTACTATGCGAACATTTTATGAATTACAAGCCATTAGGGTTAAGTCTGAATTACAAACCATTAGGGTTAAGCCTATGTTGAAAATCTATAGGACTATATTATTGCCAATCAGATTGCCACCCATAACACCATTAGTGGGCTATTGACACCTACAACCAGTGGAACAAATTCCTAATAATCCATATTCATGAGATATGCATAACAACTAGCATTGTGTTGGGCAACTCCAATACCAACATTATTGGCATAGCTGGATACCAACATCATTGGTAGGGATGCAGAGAGGAAATTTTGTAACCCCAGAAACGATTGTAAAATATTACAAAATATATATTTTTAACTGTAGGTAAAGACACAACTGTGTCATTTCAGCATCAAGATCCAAACATTAATTCAAGTCACAATGGGTAGATATTACAGCATTAAGGTTTTTACATGGGTAGATTTTCTAGGAATCCTAATGCAGATAATAAACTCATATAAGTTTCATGTAATTTTAAATACCGCAACAATGATTTGACCAAAATAACCTTGCTGTGAAAACAAACCAATATACCACTTCAAAATAAGCTTAAGTCTATTATTAAGCACAAATAAAAACTTACAAATTCCTTTTGGGAAATCTATGGGAGAGTGCTTGTTTCTCCCAACCAACACACAGGCATCACCAACTCCTCTCCAACTCCTCTCGAGCATAGACTTCTTCCTTCTAGGAACAACACCTTCTTATTCCCTTAGTCATATTTTATAAATTTTTACTAGTGGATTTTTCCTAGCAGCTGCTTTCAGGGTTTGCCTTTTACCAGGCTTTTTCTTTTAACTTGGATGGGTGATGCTAGGGCATTATTAGAAATTAGATTTTTATTAAATTAGAAATGATATTTTTATCAAATTATAGATTAGATTTCTATCTAATTTCTAAGTGGTAAAGATCTACTCCTTTTCTTTTAACTAGGATGGGTGATGCCATGACATCATTTTTATCTAATTTCTAATTAGATTGTTATCAAATTAGAAATTAGATTTTTATCAAATTTCTAATTAAAAATTAGTTTTTATCTAATTTTTAATTGGTAAAAGTCTGCCGCTGTTTGTATTATGTAATTATATAAAAATATGTTGATGTTTACATTTTATAATTATGTAAAAAAAGAAATGTTTTTTTTAGAAAAAAACATGAAGTGGGAAAAACAATGGCATGAAGTCTTTTATAACCGTTTTTCAATGAGGTCCTTTATAGACAACAACAGATTTTTACCAATTAGAAATTGGATTTTTAACAAATTTCCGAATGTTTTTTTAATCTAATTATAGAACATAAACAACAGCAGATTTTTACATAATTACATAATACAAACAACATCATATTTTTACCAATTAGAAATTTGATTTTTTATCAAATTTCTAATTGGTAAAAATCTGCCGTTGTTTGTATTATGTAATTATGTAAAAATCTGTTGCTGTTTATGTTTTGTAATTAGATAAAAAAACATTTGGAAATTTGGTAAATCCAAATTCTAATTGCTAAAAATCTGTTGTTTGTATTATGTAAATATGTAAAAATCTGTTGTTGTTTATATTTTGTAATTATGTAAAAAGGGTAATGTTTTTTTAGGAAAAAACATGAAGGGGGGAACAATGGCATGAGGACTTTTATATGCATGACAGCATAAGAGCTGAACCATTCTATCATCTAGGACTCGAGAATCTGATTCCAAGAAAGGAAGAAATTGTCAAAACAAATTGTCACTTGGATTTTTAACTAAGTTGTCTGCAAATTCCACCCTAGAGAGCCATTTTGAGATTATTCACCTTCAATCCTTTGTTTTTTTAGGGAGACCATCCATGCCTATCGATCTCTTCTACTTTGGGGATATGGCAAGTGGAGAAGGAGGTGCAAGTGGATCGGAAAAGGTAAGCTTACTTTGTTTTTATATAATTACATAATATAATATGTTTTATTTTTTGTTTAATGTTTGAAGTTAGAATTAGAATTTTATAATTATACTTTGTGGTAAATCATTGAAACTTGGACAGGGAAAGAATCTGATAACAGAGTCCTTGCTTGAAGATGTTTTTGGGACAGAAGGACTTAAAAAACTTCATGCTTTGGATGCTAAATCCCTAATCCATTTTCTTAAGACAAAATC
>APFE030001424.1:186979-238374 GCA_000404065.3 Pinus taeda | reverse complement strand
AGTTACGACTACCTCTCATGGAAATGGTCATACGTTTGAATGACTTACTTAACGCAGTTGAATCCCAAAATGATATCTAATATAATGCACTGCGTAATCCGCCATACTTAAATTCAAAAAGAGTCAAGGGATCTCTACTTGAATGGTTCATGAGGCACAATACTTGCTAAGGTTTTGCAAATGGGGTAGCAAGCTAAGTGGCTTGATTGTGGGGAAAAACTCCACAGTTAAGCGCGCTTGAGCCAGACAAGATCTGGGATGGGTGACCTCCTGGGAAGTCCTGGTTACCGGGTGCAAGCCCCGGAAGTGATGATTGATGCTATGTGATTCGTTCTCCACATTTCACTAGTTTCAATCCCACTTCTTCACCCCTGTGAGCATCACCTGATGCAATGAGTGCTAAGTGAACTATTCAAAAATCATGAGAAACTAGTCAGTTACAACTACCTCTCATGGAAATGGTCATCCGTGAATGACTTACTTAACGCAGTTGAATCCCAAAATGATATCCTTACTATATTCATTTTTTGCATCCATTTATTGTTTTGCCTCATCCATGATTTCTTTCTTTCACTTATGCCTTCATTGAAGATAACTTTCGGCCATCTACCTACTCCCATTTGCTCAATTATTTTTAGATACCTTATAAGACACACCATATCAATTGCTTCGATGGGAGCTGCTTCCGTTTCACTCAACATATCTCATGAGGAACCAAACTTTTTATTTTGAACTTGCTCATGGTCAAGTGTTTTTGGATTTTCTCAATTTGTTTCCATTTTGAAATAGGGATTCTGTTAGCTCACAGTTCACACCCATATAATATCACTCGACAAACTAGAAGTCCAAAAAACACTTTCATCATTTTCCAATCCCATAACTCAACCTCTTTACATTTATTTTGAAGTGCATATAATGCTCTTGACCCTCTTAAAGTTCTCTTCTTTCTGTAGTCCTCCCAATTACGCTTGTTGTTGAAATTGATCCCAAGGTACTTGTATTCATATACTTCTTCAAGAATGTTGTCTTCAAAGAAGAACATATGCTGGCTTTACTTCTTTTTATTAAAGAAAATCATTATTTTGATCTCACTGATATTGATTTGCACCCCACTTATTTACAAATTAATGAAAAAACATGTATTTACAAAAATATTTACAAACTAATGAAAAAAACATGTATTTAAAATGCAGGTGTCTATAATGGGACTTTTTGAAAGCTTTTCTGGTGGTTTTTTCCGGTCAAAATGGGGCAGCAATTTATTGGAATCGCAAGTTTGATAGTAGTTTTTGCACAATCAAAGCGTCCCAGGGGTTTTCCAGGGTGCTGAATCCAAATATGCAGTTAAAAAACCATTTTAACTGCAACAAATCAAGATTTAACCTCAAATTCTTCCGCCGATTCCCCGGAATCTCCAAAAAGTCACATTATAGACAACTCCATTTAAAATTGTGGGTTGCTAAAATGATTGGGCTTATTTTTAATTTGAAAATTTGAACGTTGAGATCCAATTATTCCGAAAGAACGAGCTTCCACTCAACTACTTAACGAGCAATAATAATTAATAATAATGATGTCAAACCTTTTAGCATCGTACTAATAACAAATTAATATTAAGTTTTCAAACTAAAGAGTTTACGTGCCCCGTCTCTCAGCTCGACTTTGCTATAAAGTTTAGCCCGCTATTTCGCAATTCGAATCTTTGCTTGCCCGTTAATAATTCTACCTTCCATCCTGTCTTCACTGCATTCGGAGTTTCTAATTTTTGTTGGTTCTGGATTTTCCTTGTTTTCTGTCACAGAAGCTCGAGGTCGAAATTGGGGCAGATCGGTGAACATTCTTCCGCATGGAGCTGTCCAGAGATCATCCCACGCCTTATCCAGGTAAGCTTCATTTTCCCTCTTGTAATTGCCATCCATTTCGGTGGATTTGAAGGCGTTTGGTAAGTTTTATTCCTCTTAAATCTAACCTAGTTTAATTTCAAAGGAAAATGAAAGTGAGAGAGATACTGATGCTGTTATTAGGGCTTTTAGAATCCGTTGTCATTTAAACGATGACGATTTAAGCAAACAAACAAAAAATTCGTTATTAGCCTGTGTGTTAACATCTTGCCGTTGTTTTAGATGCTATTTTTTTCTCAAATAAGGGCTATCTATTCATAGGCATTCTATTCGATGTGTTAAATGGATGATTTGTTCCGTTTTACACCATGGACGATTTGGTTCTGCTTTAAATCATGTTAACTTAGCAGTTTTATGACAAGATTTTAGCAGACTGGATGTCTTGGTGCCCTGGTTAGATTTGGCTCTGGTTTATATATATTGGGTTTATCTGGGAGGTTGAAAGGAAAGATTCTTATTTTCTCGACTTAGGTTTAATTTTTGTAACACATGATAAACTTTGCTGTAATGCAATGACTCTAAGACTTATTGTTAAGTCTAAGCAATTCCCAGAGGACTGGGCTTATCTGGGTGGTTAGAAGAAAAGATTTTTTTCTTCTCCACCCCGCTTTAATTTTTGTAAAACATAATGAGCTTTGTGACCATGTAAAGACTTTGAAATATAAACAAACCCAAACGTTTATATTTCCTTTACATATACCTTTTTTAACCCTGTGTTTTCATTTCAATTGATCGATATTTGGGAAAATAATTTCAAATGATAAAATTATTGTTTTTTTTGGATTTGTTTTCTTATTTATTTCAAATGGCAAAATAATAGAAATTTGAGCTGGGAAATGTTGATTTTCGATTGCAGTACCATGACTTTTGTGACTGTGAATTATATTCTTAATTTGTGGACTCCAATGCTGAATGTCGCCCTCTTCACAATTTGTGTCAAAATTGGTTTTGGTTCTCTATGTTATGTTATACCGGTAAAGTTACTTTTCAAAAATGAATCCTTATGGTACTTTGGAAAATACTCATAAGCTTCAAAGTTCAAACCGCATTCAATTTATACACTGATGGGCTTGTGAGGGAATTATCGAGCTATATGTTTAAATTAGTTGTTCAATATCATGGAGATTATGCAATCGATGGATTGAGTGGACACAATTGCTAAAATTGGCTATGAACTGTCTTCCGTTTTTTCTTTAACCCCGTGTCCACATTCCGGGTTTCTATGGTGTTTTTCCTTTTTATTTCCAAAATCCACTATCCTGTAAGACTGACTTTAATCATCTGCTTGGTTAGCCTTTCGAATTTCTTTTCTGCTATCTAGCAGCATTAGGTTTGCTTGACATATGCCAATGCATATTCATTGTATTGCCGGTGTAAATCTTTCTCATGCCACGATCAATGTACTATTTTGTAGCCCTCACACCACACTTCAACATCCTAAGTTGTATCAATTTCTCTCATTATGCGCTTTACAATTTCTTGAGGTCAACCATGTTAATAATTGGAGTTTTTAAAATCAATATTACACGCTTATATTGTAAAATCTCGCAATTTAGTTGAATTTGAACCTTATGTTGTCTCGTCCATGAGACTTGTTCTGTCAATTGAGATCTAGCAACATCTGGAAGTCAATTTTTTCCTTATTTTGCCATTCACGCAGGTAAAACTAGGCAAAGAAGGTCCATTAGGCAATCTATTAAAGAGCAAGAAAACAAGACATTGGCTGAGATAAATGATCTGGTGACTGCCACCCCAAAAAGGTAATACACTCTGTGGAGGGGTTCAGGACCATATATTTTGTCTTATTCATGAATTTTTGGCCTAGAACCTAGCTAATATAAGAAATTATTAATAGAATAACAATTCCTAATTTAATGCTTATATCATTTCCAGACAGAAGCACATTTTAAGCATAAGTAAGAGTGTAAACACTTTGGACTTGCCTGCAAATGACAAGAACTAAAATATGGAAGATCTCCAAATCATTTGGAAAATGAGGTGCTGCAGCAAAAGAGATGGGTTGAATTTGTTGTTTGGATGGACTCTATGGTATGTAATCTTAGTTGGATTTCCAATATACTTTTGAACCGTATTTTCATTTTATTTTTTAGTGCTATTAGATATTATATCTTACCTCATTTTATGGTTAACATTGTATAACAAAAACATGCGTTGTGTTATGTAATTAATACTAACATGTAATATTGATTTTTTTTGTCAGAACGCTATAGGTAATGATTTCCAAGACAATGATTATGATGACGATCCAAATTATGTTCAACATATATCAGGAGATGATGAGGATGAGGATGATGGTGGTGAAGGAGAAGATGATGATGATAGTTGCAGTGTTGCTGATGATGTGGATCAGACTAATGAGGATGGTCAAGATGATCATGAGGATGATCTTGGTGGTGGTAGCTAGGCATGCACATGCATTGTTTTTGATGAATAAATTATTGTGTAGAATGACATTGTTATGTTTAGATGGGTGTTGTGAATTTACCCTATATCAATGAAACATTTTTATTTTGTAATCATACGATGAGTTTGATTTGATTAAAAATGATGATGATATTATCATTATTATATTTTTATTTGATTTATATATTGGAAAGTATCATCATTATTTTGATAGAGAATTATAATGTATGGTGATATTACCATCTTTGGATGTATGTTGTTAATTTATCGTAGAATAATGATATTCATGAAGTATTTTGATCTATTAAATTTTAGTTGTTTTGATTAAAAATAATACTGATCTTATTAGTATTATATCGCTATTTTATACATGTCTTGAAAATTGTTAATGACACATTGTTATTTTTTTGGATGGATGTTGTCAATTTCCCTTAAATTTCTTTACAAATGATTTTGAATTGTGATATCTGCTTTAATGATATTTAGAAACTATGATATATTTCACTATGAATCTATAAAAGGGGTCATATATGTAAAGAAAAATATACTCTACATAAGAAGTCAAGTGCGGATGTAACCATGGATGCAAAATTGAAAGTAAAGTTGGATGTTAAACTAGGAATTAATACAAAATGCAAACAATTGACATACAAAGTGTTTTAAATTAGAAGTGAAAAATTGTGCAATAGTTGACACAAAGAAAGGAACAAAGCATGGCATACAAAAGGATATTAAATTGAGGAAAAGCAAGTACACATAAATGGGCACCAAATTAGATGCAAAAAAAAACAAACAACTAGATGTAAAATAAGATGCAAAGTTGAGTGTTAAAAAGAAGCAAAAAATGTTACAAATTAAGATGCGAAATGATGATGCAAATAATGGTGTAAATTTGGGATGCAAACTTGGGCGCAAAAAAAGAAAAAAAAAGATGTAAGAAAAGACATAAAACAAGATGCAAAATGGGGCCGAAAAAAGGTCAAACCAAGGATGCCATATTGGATGTAAAAAATGATGCCTAATCAGATGCGAATTTAGGCTCAAATTTAGACACACAATTATATGTAAATGTGGACACAAAATGAGGCAGAAAAAGATGCAAATTTGGATGGTAAAAACGATGTAAAACTAGACACCAAAAAAATGCAAAATTGGATGAAAAAGTGGGCGTAAATAATGGTGCAACATTGGACACATAAGTAGACACAAAAAATGGTGCAAACATGGGCATAAAAATAGCTTAAAATTGGATGCAAAACTTGGTGCAAAAACAAATACAAAAGTAGACGTAAAAAATGACTCTAAATTGAATGTACCATTAGACACAAAATAAGATGCGAAGGTGGACACAACACATGACTCAACATAAGATGCAAAATATAAATGCAAATTTGGATGCCAAAAATGAATGTACATTAGATGGCAAGAATGGTGTTAAAAACGACGCAAAATTGGATGCAACAAATGACGCAAAATATGGTGCAAAATGAGATGGGAAAAATGGAGACAAATCAAACATAAATGTAGACGTAAAAAATGGTTCAAAAAAAGATGCAAAACTGGGCACAAAAATGGATGCAAAATTTGGTGCTAAATCAAATTCAACATATGGTGCAAAGATAGGCACCAAAGCTGGTGCAAAAATAGAAGCAAAAACTAGTGTAAGACTAGATACAAAACTTGGCGTAAGACTAGATGCAAAAACTGACACAAAATGGATGCAGAAAAGGACGTTAAATTGGAAGAAAAATACAGTGTAAACTTGATGCAAATGATGGCACAAAAATGGAAGCAAAGAATGACACAAAATAGGAAGCAAAAGACAATGAAAAATAGATGCAAAAAGTGACACAAAACTAGAAGTAAAACCTGTCATAAAATAAGATGCAAATCTTGGTTCAAAATTTGACGCAAAAAATGATGCATAGTTTGGTGCAAAAAATGATGCAAAATCTAGAGTGAAAAAGGATGCAAAATCAGACGCAAAAGAGGACGCTTTAAAAATTGTACAATAGAGCCAGATTTAGCGCCAGGTTGCTCATCACAATTACAAAAAAAATGCACTAAAATCTGGTGCTAAATCTGGCACAAATCGCTGGTTCTGTTGTAGTGCCTGCATTGCCTGGATCTTTTTGGGGTCCACCTTGACACCTTCACACCCCACAATGTGGCCCAAATACTCAACTTCTTCCGTTCCAAAAGAACACTTGGACATCTTAACAAATAATTTATGCTTGTGGAGAAGTTGCAAGAGTAGATCTACGTGCTGAAGATGTGCGGCCCAAGTGCAACTGTAGATGAGGATGTCATCGAAGAAAACAAGGACAAATTTCCTAGATATGGTTTGAGAAGGTGGTTCATAAGGCTCTAAAAAGTAGATGGGGCATTAAAAAGACCGAATGGCATGACTAGGAACTCATAATGGCCTTCATGAGTTCTGAAAGTAGTCATTGGAATGTCGACTTCCTTCATGCGAATTTGGTGGTAGCCTGAGCGAAGATCCAGCGTAGTGAAGAATCGAGCCCCATTGAGTTCATATAGCAAGTCATCAACAACCGGGATGGGAAATTAATCTTTGACTGTCAACTTATTGAGGGCCCTAAATTTTGGACACATACAACATTCCGCATCTTTCTTGAGCACCATGACCACCAGTGATGACTAAGGACTAATGCTGGGACAAATGACACCTGGTTCCAAAAGTTCCTTGATTATTTTTTCTATTTCATTATTTTGGGTGAAGGGATATCTGTATGGGCACACATTTGGTGGTTGGGCCCCTGGAACCAAGGTGATGCTATGATCATGTTCCCCTCTCGAGGGTGGAAGCTCATGAGGCTTGTCAAAGACTAGTAGATGGTTATTTAAAATTTGTTGCATCTTGGGATGAATCAGCAGAGAATTGAGTTCGACGGCCTGGATGACATTAAATTGAGCTATAACTCCATGATGGCCCTTTTTTAACAATTTTTCCATCCTATGTGAGCTGATGATAGAGGGAGCTCTCACCTAGAGTCCGTGGAGGGTATGTGTGGATTTGTTTTGCTTAAAGCTCATATATAACTCCTGGAGATCCACTTTGATTGGCCCAAGAGTGCGAAGCCATTCAGCACCAAGGACAATGTTGCACCCTCCCATGTGTATGGAAAACATGTGGGTCTTCAACTGATAATCCCTCATTTGAAGTTTGACATTTTCACAATGGCCTTCACATTTCATTGTTCCCCCATCCGCAATTTGGACTTGGAGGTTAGAAATTGCTCATACAAAACAATGCACTGCTTCCGCGACTTTTTGATGGATGAAATTATGTGTACTTCCACTATCAATCAAGACTACTAATGGGTGATGCTTGATAAAACCTCTAATTTTGAGAGTTTGAGGTGAAGAAATCCTTGCCAAAGCATGCAACGTAATAACTAGTTCGTCAGGGACATTGTCCTTCTGGTTGTCCTCTTCTGCCTCCTCAGGTTCCTCAAGTGGTGGGGCTTCCTCTGATGAGCTGTAATTAGTGGCATCAATTTGAAAGAATTTGAGCTCCTTGCATTTATGACCTAGGGAGTATTTCTCATCACAGTAGTAACATAATCCCTGCTTTCTTCGTTCGGCCATTTCTGCAGGTGACACCTTTTGAACCTTAAGTGTTTGAGTCGTGTTGTGAGCCTGTGGGGGGTGATGCTTGGCAGTGAAATTTGGGCAAACAGACTGGCCACTAACGCACATTCAATGTTATGAGCTACCTTGCAAGCCTCCAACCATGTGGGAGGGTGGTGTAGTTGGACGTGGGCTTGTATGGCCTCTTTAAGGCCACTAATAAAACATTCCATGTAGAACGCATCTAGGAGACCCCTAGTGCGGAAAGCTAAGGCTTCAAAAACTGTAACATATTCATCTACTGTGCCAGTCTGTCGGAGCTTAGTGAGACAACCCAAAAAGGCAGAGTCATGGTCGAAGCACTCTGTAAGAGCTTTTTTGAAGGCATCCCCAGTCAAAAAACTTCCATTGCAACGTTGATGCCATTCCCACCATTGCCATCTTTCATTGTCCAAGTACATGCTCCCCACCATAAGTTGAGTCTCATTATCTAAGATGTTATTCAGATTGAAATACTGCTCCACTTGTGATACA
This sequence comes from Pinus taeda, assembly GCA_000404065.3. Lineage (NCBI taxonomy): Eukaryota > Viridiplantae > Streptophyta > Pinopsida > Pinales > Pinaceae > Pinus > Pinus taeda. The sequence continues at coordinate 229,921 of APFE030001424.1, read as the reverse complement.
CGTGTTGCTGAGTGAGAACCATCAAATTTATGCATATCCAACTTGGGAGGTTGCAAACAGGATTGTTGGTGGGTGCCCCAGAGGTGAAGAGAGTGGCTAGACTCACCCTCACTATGTCCATTGCCAATATACGCCTCCTTGTAGGCTTCTGCCTTGCCCTTAGAGAGTGTGTTAGTTAGTCTGTCAAGTTGATCTTGGATGTCTTTCAAGGATTGTTCAAGTTTGTCTATCTTCTCATTGGCCATAGCTTGAGCTCTAGTTGCTACCATGCACCGATCCTTTTTTTTTTTTTGGAAAACTCCTAATGGAGTTTTACTCCTTCCTTAGGAATACTGCAGTAGCCAAATCCTCAAAATGTCAATGCTGCCAAAAGTCCTGTGAAAATCATGCCCCGGTATAGGAACCCCACACAACTATTCAGATCTGGTGGATCTGAGAGATTTGAATGGATGATCGGATAGCTCTGAGCAGCGAAATAGATTGCTACTGTGGATCTGATGGATCTAATAGATTGGAATGGATGGTCTACTAACCCAGAACTGCGGGACTAATGTCTGTTGCTGCTGCAAACCCCACTTGCAAGATCTGATCTGGTAGAGATTATGTGTGATCCCGAGATAGAAAAGGGAACTATGGTCTCGAGGAGTGTGAGGTGCTACAGATTGCAATATACATAAGGGTCTGACAGTAGTACTCAACCCAATGTTTCAGGGCTCTAAGTAAGGAGGATCAACCGTACCCTTAGCTGTACAACCCGACTACCCTATCGTACAGGTGAGTAATCTCTCCAAGTGTTGTTCTCAGTGTACTGTAGCAATAAGACGGCTGACGGTTTATCTATGGCGAGGTTTCAAAGGAGCTAGAGGGCTTCCGATATACCGAGAGGGTACCTGGAAGACAGTCCGTGCGCGGTTCTGTCTAATGTGCTACTACACGAAGGGGTACCCATAGGGTTATAAGGGAGTCCAACAAGCATGACCACCTCTTGTATTTCCTGCGTGCATGCCTCCCCAAATCCACAGGTTTATGCGCTCAATGACAGATACCGTGGTTTAAAGACGCTGGAACACGTCTTTAGCCAAAAAAAGAAATTTTCTAAGAAATGGAGATCCCACTTGCCATGGAAAGTGCTCTGATACCACTTGTTATGCTCTTAACCTGAAAGACAATACCAGAATACCAGATATGCAAGAAATATACCTAGAACATAGAATAGTGAGTAACAAAAGCAAGTATTTTATTATTCAGAAAGCAATGTTCACTTGCCTCTTCGAGGGGGCAACATCCAATAGAGCAGAGATCGATGACAAAATAAGACACGATGCTCCTCATACGGAGTCTCTATCATTTATATATGACTCATACATGCAATACCATGGATCAATACCATGGTTCTTATTAATACCATCTATCTAATACCATGGCCCATTTGCAAATAACTGTGGTCTCGTCACTAAATGCGGGTTAACCACTTACAATTATAAATATGGGCTTTATTGACTCTTTACTTAACTATAACTATGACTCGATCCTATTACATAAATAAGGGGGTTAGGGTGGGACCCTAACACTGAGACTTTGATGTTCAAAGAGTTTATTGTGACTCTTTCAAATGCTAGAAACACATATCCATTGATGTGGAAGCAAACATTTTAAAGTCATGTGTAAGGCAATCAAATTATGCACTGGGGAAAGCCAGGAAGATCTGCAAGATTATTCCCAGAATAAGTCGAAGAAATTGGAAGATAAGCTAGTTCTCAAGCTTAGATCTACCATAAAAAAGTTGAGGTATCTGAAGATGAGTACTCCTTGATAGTGAATCTTAGAAGGTTTTACCAATTACAGTTAGCAAAGTTTGTGTTAAGTGAATATCTATTCTTAGACATGCTTTGTCATATAAAACAATTTCAATAGTTTGGATGATGAGGTGATCCGTCTTGTTCTTTTGAGCATGTATCTGCATATCTCGTGGAGTTTAAACTCAATTGATAATGAAAATACTTTCGAAGCAACTACAAAACCATTATTACCAAAACATGATAATTTAATGAATTAGCTACAATATTTTGCAAATAGTGTTATTAAAAGATGGGAACAAGGAATTGCAAGAGTTATGACTTGTTGTATGATATGTATTATATTATTTGATGTATGGAGTTTGTTCAGTGAATCCAAGTTATTCTTAACCAAACTGCAAAACCTAGGGTTTGTTCCAAGTGTGGGACTGTTGAAGAAATTATGGAAACTTTGTAATTACTACCTCAATGCTGCTGATAATGAGGAACATGAACAAGATATGAATGAGGAAGTTGATGAGACAACTTTTTTCTTTTTCGAATGCAAGGAGCTTGCAAGTTGATTATCTACCACATTTATGGGTTCTGCTCGCAACAAGCACTGACCAATGGAAGGACTCATTGAGTTCAACCAAGTATGTTGACATACATGCCATTTTTGACACCATCCCTACGAGAAGTGTCATTCACTATAAATGCATGTAAGGAGGTTGGAATAGCTAAAAGAATAGGTGCCAAACTAATCAATGATCTACATGATCATTCATTGATCCAATGGGGTCCCAGGATGACAAAATGCATGAAGCATAAAATTAGTAATGGTCTCGCAAAGTAGTATTTCTAAATTTAACATCGAATGATCAACAAACACGATTAATTATAGGAGAACCCTCTTTGACTTTCATAAACCACTATGAGTGGTCCCACAAGCAGTATTTGATTTTTAAGATTCATATGAGGTTTTCCCGACGTATGTATAAGTATCACAATGGGACCTTTTCACCATGTACATTTGTTTCCAACAATTCATTTGTTGAAGTTTTGGTTCAATTCTCCTTCATTGCCAATTAAAATTTATTTGATGTGATGTGAGCCTAATCAAAGGCTAGAAATGCATATTGCACTAAAATCGTAAAAGGAGGGATTGAAAGAATGTTATATTATATATATATTTAAAAGTTATCATTTCTAACTCCATAATTTAGAACCTTTTCAAGAAGTTGTAGTTTGGTAACTCTAATGAGAATCAATTTTCAACCTAATTATAGCAGTTAGATATTTAGGGCAAAAAAAAAGAATAAAAGGCCAAAAGTAAGACATTATAGGGGTTCAGAAGTGCCCAATCACTCATGACTGGAAATGTAGACAAAATTCATTCTGAAATCTGAACATGATATTGCAGTTTGATTCTAGCATTAGTGTTGTAGTTTCTATTTTCCTGATATGTTCTAGCATTCATATATGTTTTTCCTCTCTTGGATAGTGTAATATGTAGTTGAAGCATAGATTCTTAATTTCTTGTGCCAAAACTATGTCTCCTTCAACTTCTGCTTTACTTCTCCACCTTGCATCTCTCTTAGTCTCTAGCCATTCTATTTAGAAGGCTAGGTTTTTAGATATAGAAGTTTTGCTTGCAAAACCTCATGGCTTGTCCTTCCTTCCATTGATTTCAAGTTATATTTCTATCCAATCTCAAAATGTCTCAGGAACTAGTTCCCCCACAACCAGGAACTGTCTCATGAGGTACAACATTTTTTGGCGTTGTTATTGGGGAATGAAGATATGAAGCTATTTTTCCCTGGGTATTAAAAATATATTTCTTGATGGTGAACAAGATTAGATATCTAAATTGGTTGTTCATTATTCACCTAGTGACTCCACTGATGAAGGCTTATTTGAATTAAGATTTCATTGACAAGAAAATGAGGAAGTAACATGAAAAGTTCAAGTATTAGGCTTTCATGTTTTTAAAGGAAATCTTATTTTGTATTACTAGCTTTGTGGTATATTTTCCCCTTCAGATTAAAAATATTATTTCTTGCTTTATATTCTCACAATATTGTAAGCCTGAAAGAGCACATTCTTTATTGGAAAAAGAAGACATTTTTTCTTCTTGTGTTATTGATCTAGACACGAATTTATCTCCTAAAAGTGAGAGAAGAGATAATTGTTGCATCACAATTCTTGAAGATAATAAGTCACAGTCTGGGCATAAAGGTCATGATTCATTATATTTGGGAGATAAGACTTTGCCTCATAAATAATTCACTGTTGTTCAAGTAAAAATTAGGGAAATATTCAAACCCCTGAAGCTGCCTATAGTTCTTCATCAGTATCCTTCAAAACGATTCAAATTTCAGCCAAGTTTATCTAGAGAGAATAATGATGTTGTAGCTGAGAAACATGTCTAAAATCTTGAGTACTTTCTGGATAAATTTCAAATTATTTATGAATATGTAGCTTTGAGGTTGTTTTTTCATTCATTAAGGTGGGAAGCACAGTAATTGTTTCAGCATTTAGAAGCAATTTCATATAATTCATGGCAAGGTTTTCAAATTATTTTTCTTAGATATTGGGGCGAGCACAAGTCATATGAAAACCACATTTTTGAATTATATACTATCAAAAGGTGGAGTCATGAATCATGCACTGAGTTTAATAGGAGGTTTCAAAAGATTTATTTCATTATGCCAAAAGAAATTCGACCCCCTGAAGTTGTTGCCATGCTGTATTACTCGAAGGCTTATCCTAGTAACTTCTCTTTTTATCTCAAAGAGAGAAAGCCTTGCACTCTAGAGTTGATGTTTCTTTATGCACAGGAAATTGAAGATAATTAATAGGCTTGTGGAAAGTTTTATTATCATATTGAAAGAAAATATACTATTGAAAACAAAAATGTCCTCCAAGAAATTAGTGGAAATGATTTGTAGGAAAATACGTATTTAGAGATAAGGAGGGGATTTCAAAAGGTGGAAAAGGATCCCCATACTATTAAGAAATTAGAATGAAAACATTCTAAGAATTCAGGTCAACAACTTGTTGCAGAAAATGAACAACACATTGAATTCCTTGAATATCATTATACTCTTCAAGATTTTAATAATTGTATGAAAAAAGGAGGAGCTAGTATAGTTTCTCAAGTGTTGTTGCGGGAAGGAAAAGAGTTTTCTCAAGAAATGTCATTACATGAAAATAATCAACATTATGTGGAACAAACTTTGGATTCCTCGTTTCAACCTAAATGGTTGTCAACATAAAATGGCAATCAGATGTTTGGCATTCAAACCTTGAAAGTGGGGTTTGTGCAAAGGCCAACACAAATAAAAAAAAAATCATTTGAAGATCCAATGGCAGACTTCATGGAATATTATTTCTTTGTCTTTAGAAACCACATATTTTCATATATCAGTGGTTTCCAGCTATGGATATTCTCTCCTGCAAAATTTTTTATGGCTCACGTTATGTTATTTGTTGGTTTCATTGGTCAAATATGCAAGATAAATTATTTCTCTTACAATGTTGCTCACATGGCTACTTTGGAAATATGTGTATACCTAAGCAATTGGGTAGTGTAAATATATAAGCTCAGTAATTGAGCATTCTTTCTTATTTTCAGTTTGTAAATTCCAATAGTTTTAATTTTTCTTTACAATTTTCAATAAAGAGTGACAATATCGAAAATAAATCTATCGAGAGATGTCAAATTTTAGGAGGAATTTTTGGTTTGACTCCATGCCCAACCAAGGGCTATTGATCTACAATTCTAAACACTTTTCCACCAAAGAGATGTCCCCAGTTGGAGCCAAATGTTGTAGCTCAATTTTTCCAGCTAGAGAGAACAAAGAAATCCTTCAAACAAACCCATGAAATGTTTAAAAATATGATGTTATTTTTTTTTTAAATTTTCTTCCTCCTCAAAAAGTCTCCAAGTCAAAGCACCAAGATATATCATTCAAAAAATATTATACTTAATCAAAGGTAGTGTACATGCAAGGCACCAAGAGAAGGTGGCTTGAAGGAGGAAACCATTAAAACGTTATCAATGTGAAATTCATTTGATGAACTACAAACTCTATTAGAAAATATTAAAGAGGATGCAAAACCAGGTTTAAAGGAAAGCATACATTTTAAGGTATCAATAAAGCAAGGAAGTTGAAATATATGTCTTGGGATATTATTATTCCTTATGGAAAATCCAAAATTGATTAGTCTTTGAAGTGGTTTACTGAGATAGTGATTTATCACCACTCCAACCAAGGAAGTAAAAGTATTTTTGTAATATGATGGGTCTGATGGAAACTGAATTTAATTAACTTGTAGATATATTGCAAAGATTGTTAGATTGCAATACACCGAGACTGTTACTCGAGGACTTTTTTTTTCAACGTTTTGGAATAGGAGAAGCTACAAGAAGGTGTCTTCTTTTGGCTACATGAATTGTATAGGATACAAAGAACACAATGTTAAACGTTCTATTGAAAGCAAGAATTCTGAGTATGGCTATGACTCTGTCAGCAACTTATAGAGTTTCTCAATTCTAACGGCCTCCATAATGTTCTGAATAGTGTTTTCAAGAATTCAATAAGCATGAAAAGCTTATTGAATACTTGGTGGATTTGATACCTGGAGAAAATGTTGAAATGTAAATCACTCACTATGAAAACTAATTTTCATAGGTGGCCCCAAGAAGCAAATTTCGGCTGGTTGTTACAGTAAAACATAGAAAACATTTAAAAATCGCGATATGGGTTTTTTGTAGAAGGACCTAAATTGTCTTCCACACTAGAATTTTCCAGAAATTTTAAATGATTTCAGAGATTTCACAGGTTCTTTCAATCCAAGTTTTTGCAAAAATGCCCTGCAAAATGACTCAATTATGCTGAATTCTATTTGTATTTTGACAATTTCCTCTCTACAAGAGACTCAAAGATCACTATTTCTAAATGTTGTCGTCGAATTCTTGTTGAAAGGAGAATTACCAACTGCTTTCATTCTTCTTATGCAGTTAATTAAGAAAGCTCCAAGCTGAGACTTTGTTGCTCAAAGAGTTTGTTGTGACCCTTTCAAATGCTTGAAATAAATTGTCATTGATGGTGAAGAAAACACTTTAAAGTCGTGTGAGGGAAATCACATTATGTGCTAGTGAAAGGCAGGTAGATCTGTAAGATTATTCCCAGAACAAGTCAAAGGAATTGGAAGATGAGCTTGTTCTCAATCTTAGATCTGTAGTAAAGCAAGCCGGAGTATCTGAAGATGATTGCTCCTTGATAGTGAATCTTAGAAGGTTTTACCAACTACAATTATGAAAGTTTGTGTCAAGTGAATCTCTGTTCTTAGACATGCTTGGTCATATTAAAAAATTTCAACAGTTTGGACACTGAGGTGACCCATCTTGTTCTTTTGAATAGGAATTTGCATATTTCTTGGAGTTTAAGATCAATTGATAGTGAAAATCCTTCCAAAGCAGCTACAAAATCATTATTATCAAAACATGATAATTTGATGGATTAGCTAGAATATTTTGTAGATAGTGTTCTTGAAAGATTGGAACAAGGAATTGTAAGAGTTATTCTTTGTTGTGCGATATGTATTATTATATGTTGTATGGAGTTTGTTCAATGAATCCAGGTTATCCTTAACCAAGCTGCAAAACCTACGGTTCATTCCAAGTGAGGGAATGTGGAAGAAATTCTGGAAACTTTGTAATTACCATCTCAATGCTGCTAATAATGAGGAACAAGAAGAAGATATGAATGAGGAAGTTGATGAGACAACTCTTTTTCTTCAAATTCAAGGAGTTTGCAATTCGATTATCTACCACATTTCTAGGTTCTTCTTGCATCAAACACTGACCAATGAAAGGAATCATTGAGTTCAACCAAGTACATTGAGATACATACCATTGTTGACACTAGCCCTACTAGCAGTATCATTCACTATAAATGCATGTAAGCAGGTTGGAATAGCCAAAAGAACAGGTGCCAAACTAATCAACATCTACATGATCATGCAGTGATACAATGGGGTCTTAGGAGGACAAAATTCATGAAGGATAAAATTAGCAGTAGTCCCACAAAGAAATATTTCTAAATTACACATCGAATGATCAACGAACTAGATTAATTATAGGAGAACCCTCTGTGACTTTCATAAACCACTATGAGTGGTCGTGTAAGCAGTATTTGATTTTGAAGATTTATATGTGCTTTTTCTGATGTATGTATAAGTATCATAGTGGGACCCATTTTCCATCTACATTTGTTTCCAACAATTCATTTTCTGAAGTTTTGGTTCAACTCTCCTTCATTGCCAAAGTCCCTAGATACTCACTTCCCTTGCTATGGGATAATTTGGAGCCTCTTAGACGCACTATGGTTGATATCAAGGGAGCATCCGAGGGTTTGATGTGCTAAAACATCAGTTGGTCTCAGAGGCTGGTTACCTAAGTGGATGGGATGGCTCCTGGGAGTTCTGTTGCTGATGTGGAAGGCATGTGGGGTTTGTTTCCATTGATTCCACTTCCTTAACTGACACATAGGGAGTCAAATCATATCATTATGGCCTCTCGTTTCATATTTATCCCAGTTGGCCGATTACTTGGGTAGATGTGGGATGAGAGTGTTACAATTTTCATATTCTAAGGCATAATAAATCCATGGAAGATGCAATGTCAAATAAAATAGTAGGGGGATAATTTCTTATTTACGATCAAATCTCTTATCACCCCATCCCATGATTACACCCCTATCAAGGAAAATGTAAGTTTGGTGATTGAATAACAAGACAAGGTGAAAGGATGGTTATTATATTCTATTTTTAGATTGTGCATATCACATCCATCGACGTGCCTTATATGAAATGTAAAAAAATCCTTGCCCTTCCTTAGTTATTTTGAATGTGGCTATGTGTAGATTGACCAACAATGAACTACAAAGGAGGTGACAATGGAAAATTTAATGTGATAATGAATAAGCATGGTTGGGAATGCATATTTCCTTTTTGTGAGCTGACCTAGATGATTTTAGTTGTCCTTTGGCATGATTTGGTCAAATAATTCATGTTTAAGGAGCTTAAGACGACGCATATTTTTTCTCTCTCATATTTTCCTTCTAGTCCCTCTCTTCTTTTTGTTGGGGGTTGGGATCTCCTATTCCCTAGTATTTGTGAATTTCCTCTTATGGGTAGGTGGGTTCGATTTTCGTTCAGTGTTCTATGTTAGATCCATTGGCTTCTTTTGTGGTTTTCAAGTTATCGGGCCCACTCTATATGTTTTAGGGAAGTTTTTATTACTGGCTTTTGCAAGAATTGGAATTAGGTCTATGTCCTCAAGGAATATATAACCTTAATCTACATTTAATCCTTCTTATTGGGAGAATGGAACTAAAGGAACATAGGACATAATTTATACGAAAAAAATGCATAAATGAGACATAATGTATAGGAGAAAAATGTACTTTTTGATTAATAAAAGTAGGAGAAGATTACAACGCTTTTATAACTTGAACTTGTATATATTTCCCAGCTATCTTGTCCTTCATTTTCCACAATAACAGGCCTTCAATCATACCTCAAGTATATGGATGAATTTTGGACCTCTAGACACAAATGAGTAGCATAAGTGCATAACTAAGAGTCCTCAAAAGGAAAGCCAAATTCTATAGGAGGCAATGAATTTATAGGGTAAATGAGGTGGTTTATGATTTACCATTCTAGAGCTTAGATCCACATTAGAGGGAGCTAAGTTCTAGGAGATAAGAGATAATACCTCAATATTTGGATTTCGACATATAATCTAATAACAAAATGGTTAAAACCGCTTTCAAAGGTTCTAGAAAGATAAACTTCAAATTTAATCTTTTACCCATTTGCTACTAGCATTACACTCTTCGAGAAAGAAACCTACACTGGCTAGCAGAGTTTACATGTGTTCAACATATATCAACATAGTCTGTCTTAAAGGTAATTTTGATGATCCACAAAAATAGGGTTTTTAGACAATGTAAGCCAAGATTCTTGGAACTTTTGGAAAGGGGATGCTTTTGTCTTTGTAGGGGATGATTGCAAAGCATGAATGGATGATGATTGATTTGGGTTCAAAGTAATTTGTTTGGATGTGACAAAATGACCAGTAACACATACCTTTCTAGAGCATATATTTCTCCATCCTTTGCTTCTACCATTTTTTCTTAATTGCATATTTAAAATTAGTTGTATCATCTACATGAGAAAACATATCAAAAAGAGAATTCAAAGTTGTGCTACTTTCACCTTCATTTTGCTCATAAATATCACTCAAATTTATGAAATTTTGTCTTCCCATGCATGTCAAAGTTGGATTTGATCTGTGAGTTGAATTTGAACTTGAATAATGTGGAGTTTTTGTCCCTGCATAAGAAATTCTTACTTTTGAGATATTTATTGTCCACTTGGAGGGGTATTTTCTTAACTGTGTGAAGTTATCCAAATTCTTGTTGAAGGTGTCACTTGAGGACTACTTTGATGGGCTTGAGTAGGTGTGGGAGGAGTCACTATTGAATAAGTAGCTATTGTTGCTAATTCCTCTTTGTCTTCTTTTGGTAGACTTGTTGCTACATTAATTGTCTTCTCAAACTTCCAACCCATGCTTCCTATTCATGAGTTGTACATTTATGTTGATTATGACCTTTCTGGTTAATGGATTGCATAGTTTATATGCCTTAGATTCATCACTATATCTCACAAATATGGATTTTCTCACCCCTTTTTCTTGGCTTCTTTCTTAATTTATTTGGGATATATGCAGAAGCCACACATCCAAACACTCTCATGTGAGTAACATTATGTTTTCTTCCACTCCATGCTTCTTTGAGAATCATGTTCTCCACACTTTTGATTGGACATATATTTATAATATAAGTTTTGCAAGATACAACTTCATCCCAATATTCATTCGGAAAATTGTTTTCTTTTAACATACTCCTTTTCATTTCCATAATTGTTCTATTTTTCATTTTAGTGACACCATTTTGTTGAAGTGTGTATCTTGTTGTAAATTGTTTGTGAATTCCATCCTCCCAACAAAAATGTTGGAATTCATTTTATATTTATTCACTACCTCTATCAGTTCTCAATATGTTGATGTAGTGCCCACTTTGTTTTTCAACAAGAGCTTTGAATTGGCAAAAGCCCTCAAACACTTGATTTTTATGTCTCATAAAATAGACCCATGTCTTTCTTGTGTAGTCATTTATGAATCTCAACAAATAATAGCTTCCTCTAGCTGATTGTGCTTTCATTGGTCCACACAAATATGAATGGACAATTTCCAAGGGTGTATTTGCTCTTATTGAATTTCTTGATGGAAATGATTTTGTATGTTGTTTTCCCAAGATGAATCCTTCATATAGTCTCTCTATTTTTTCTATAAGTGCAAACCATTTACCATGAATTTCCTATGTAGTAAATTTATACATCCAAAGTTAAGATGCCCAAATCTTATGTGCCATAGCCAATTTTCATATTTTATCTCTGCTTGAAAGATTTTTTGCATGACTACTACAACTTTTCATTTATCTTCTTGTGGGTTCATTGGGATTTGTGCTTGAGCAACCTCTTCCTTCAAATCTGGTTTTATATTTAGGTGAACCATTCTATTTCTTTTCATTTTAACTTTTACAATCAATTGTTTACTAGAAATTTATCTAAGATTGTGAATTCTAAATTTTTTAAAAACACTTTATACCTATTATGCATAATCTATCCAATACTTCTTAGATTATGTTTTAAACCTGGAAAAAATAGACATGAAATATACTTCTTCTCCCTCTTCTCGGTTAGAATATTGACATTTCCTTTAGCCATGAATGACACTTTTTTTATCATTTTGTAAGGTGACTTCGAATTTTACACTCTCATCCAAATTGGAAAACGTTTCCATGTTCCCTATCATATAGTTTCTACAACCATAGTCTAAAAACTATACATCCTTTTTCTTCTATAATGCTATACATTGCAAGCAAAAAACATACTATCATGGTCTTGATTTTCCTATGTAAAATTTGCATTTGGTTTACTACGATCATATTTTTTCTTTCTATATTCACTTGGATAATGACCATACTTCTTGCAATAATGATATTTAAATTGAGACTTATCATACCTTTGACCTTTTGTTTGATTTTGGATTTAATTTTTACATGGATTTTGAGTGTTTCTTGTTCCACTTGAGTTTGAAGTGATGCTTCTTCCACCTCTGTGTAGGCTTCTTCCTCTACCTATAGGATTTTATCTTCCTCTACATATACCTTGACCAGCTGATACTTTTTCCTTGAAAGAATGTTCCAATGAAGAGTATGTTTCTGTACTCACTCTATGTTCATGATAAGTGAGTGTGGCATGGAGCTCATCCACTGAAAACTGTGAGAGATCCTTTGTCTCCTCTATGGCCATAACATTAGAATCAATCCTTACTAGTAAAATTATTAGAATATTTTTAACCACTCTTATTTCTTCAAGTGTCTCACCATGAAATAATTTGAGTTACTAGTCCAATAGTTTGTGTAAAAAATGAGTTTTTTTATCCCAAACGCCTTCATATACATTGTTGTAAAACCCCTTATTAACATTTGCAACTTTGTTGTCCTCACCTTCTTCATGCTTAATATGTTGTTAAAAATGTCCCATGCTTGCTTTGACTTTGTTACTATTGCAATACTTGTAAAATTACTCTCATGTACTGTTTCTAATATGTATAAGAGGGATTTTGATTCCTCCTTCCTATTATCTCTCAAAAAATCTCTCTCTTATCCTGTCAATGCATTGTATGTTGTTGCATTTGTTGGTTCCTGGAATCCATTCTCTACTAAATCCTATATATTTTGAGAATAAAAAAATCTCCTCATTTTGATTTCCTAATAATCACAGTTCTTCCCATTAACCTTAGGGATACATGGATTTTTCAAGCTTGTGCTTGAAACTGTCATTACTCACTAATAAAACCTTGACTCCTTGGCTCATTTTCCAACTATAACAGCCTGATTTGATAAACCAAAGATCTGATAACCTGCTTTGATAAGAAAAGTAGCGCATGGATAATAACATAGTGTAAAATTCAGAGTAACGCATAGACCATAAAACATAGTATTGTAGAGATGAAAAAAAAAATCATAATGAAGCATTTTTAGAATGAAGCGTAATGAAATATATTTGGATTATATATTTTCATGAAATAATAATACATTTTACAAAATAAATGGAGGCTTCAACTACATTCACTCACAATACAAAAAAACATAATTTATAGAACCTTTTTACGACACACTTTTGCATAGTAAAATCTCTATTTTTATGCACACAACACTTTTTCTTTAGAAACACAATGAAGTAACTCTCTTCTTGTCACACACACTTTACATTGTTTTATATGTCATGACATAAAAATAAATAAATTATTAATCTATCTAATGAAACATAAAATTGTGCTCAAACAGATTAACTACACAAAACACTATGTCAACATAAAGTACAACTAGGAATTTAAAAACTATTTCTTGGGAGCATTAATATTTTCATGGCTCTGATCTATGGATTATATATTTGGATTATATATTTTCATGAAATAATAATACATTTTACAAAATAAATGGAGGCTTCAACTACATTCACTCACAATACAAAAAAACATAATTTACAAAACCTTTTTACGACACACTTTTGCATAGTAAAATCTCTATTTTTATGCACACAACACTTTTTCTTTAGAAACACAATGAAGTAACTCTCTTCTTGTCACACACACTTTACATTGTTTTATATGTCATGACATAAAAATAAATAAATTATTAATCTATCTAATGAAACATAAAATTGTGCTCAAACAGATTAACTACACAAAACACTATGTCAACATAAAGTACAACTAGGAATTTAAAAACTATTTCTTGGGAGCATTAATATTTTCATGGCTCTGATCTATGGATGTAGGCTTCTAGTTGTAGATGTCTTATAGAAATAGGAAAATTGCATTCATTTACTTCCACATTCCTTTAGCTTGAAGAAAAACATGTAGTTTTTATTTTCTCATACTTTCCAAGTTTGGCGCGCTTAGAATATTTAATTTTGGTAGTTGAGATTACTTCCGATAATTTTAACTAGAGATCTACAAGTGTGGAGATGAATCAAATCTCTTGATATGCAAATATCTTTTAAAGTGAAAATTTTGAAAGTAGTTTTACACCTCAAGAAATTCAATCCCTCTTGGTGCTTGATAAATCTATGTTTAAATGGATCTACACACACACACACTCCATGAATGGTTTTTAATTCTTTAAACTACATTTTGAGTGTGTAAATGGATACAATGCCACTTGGATTGAGTAACTAATACAATTTATATTTACAATTTCAAGACATATTTTCTAGTTTTTAGACAAAATTAACATAAAAATGTACCTAAAACAGAGCCAAACTGTAAAATAATGAGGAGAAAATGTTAGGGTAAATTAAGAGTAGGTAGACGAAATGTTGTAAATACACAAGGTTGCTAAGTCAAAAGCACATTCATCATGCTTAATCCTATGTTTCATGTGTAGGAGAAATGGTCAAAGAAAAATGATATTCACCAAAGCTTGTTTGCTAATTTCCCCTCATTATCCCTTCATTACTTATAAATGCCCTTTCCCCCTCATTATGACCTTTACCCCTTGGTTTCACACATTTCCCTAGCTATTTCCCTTAAAAAATCATTCCCCCTTCCCAAATCCCCTTTCCTTAGTGTGAAACCCATTCTCCATCACAAATATCACTTTCCCCCGTACTAATTTCCCTTTTTCCCCTTAAAAACCCTTTATCCTAAGTTTTTCCTAAAAACCCACTTTATAAATCCCCCATGTTAAATCCCCTCGACACCCTTTTTTAACCCAACAACCCTTGGTGCAAATACAAAACATTGCCATATAACCCATGGTCCCACATTTATTAACCATTTGATTTTATTAAAAATCCTGACATTATTGGCTAATTAATTACAGTTCTTTGTAATTAAACCTCGGGCCTTGCCAAACACTTCACTGACTCCGTCTGTGCAACTCAACTATGTGATATCCCTCTAATCTCCTACCCCTAGATCCAACGATGCACAGCCATATCATGCGGATTCATCGTCTAACCTTTAACAGCGAGAGAGCACGTGAGATTCGTGGTTTGGATGGGCACTGTTTTGCTATGTGGCTGCACCAGTTTACATCATGCACTCTTGAAAAATACCACCCACCATCCAAAATTAGTGGGATGTCACACAAAACCACCTCTCTGCCTAAACCAAAATCTTCACACTCTTCATTCAATAAATTCCACGCCAAAATGTAACCGTTATCGGTTAAAACGCCAAAAAAGCCCCAAATCGCTCTTTTTGTTCATTTTCACTATAAAGCTCTGCTAAGCCATTTGTGATACCTTGAAACTCTAAGTGACCAATACAGCCACTTTTACCACCTGAAGACATTGCAGACACCAAAATTGAAGCCGCATATAGCTAATTCAAGCCTCAGCACCGTCTGCAGGTACCACAGAACCTTGTCTGCACACCAAATTGCCAATTTCTAGGTATTCTTGGAAAAACCAGAACGAACCTGTGAATTTGAAAAAATGCACAATAAGTATTGAATGCTTAATTAATTAAATTAACTAAAAACCCTTCCTGAATTGAAGAGAAACCTACTCTACATCCTAAACTCTTTTTTACATATTGAAATTACCCTCCCACTATCCAAAGCTCCTAAAACTCACTCCTGAAAACACTGAAAGCATAATTCAATTTAGTAAACCCAAGTATTGTTTCATAAACCTCTCTAGATGTTAGACCTCTACAAACCCCTCACCCTGATATTGACCACCTTGCATTAGTTGATAAAGACTTTCAAATTAAAGATACCGCTTCCCCTGCCTGCCTACTAAAACACCACTACCTGAGTAAAGACAAGTTTTTAAACTAGAATGATGACATTCACCTTTGGGAGTCAAATTTGCCAAAGTACTGTTTCCCATAGGTACACCCATTCCCAGAAATCATCCACTTCTGCCAAGTCTGCTACATTCCCAGTCAAAGGGCCATAGTTGCCCCTGACGAGTAAGTTTTATTCACCATCATTGTAGAATCCATTAATCAAATGCTGCAAATCCAGCAAAGCCAAAATGAGACCCCACTTTCAATCGAAAGCTTTCTTCACCTCTATACCAAGCTAGACCTTGCCAAGATGGCCTAGATTTTTCAAACTTTCATCATAGAGGAGTCTCATACTCCTACTGATAGTCCTCCTTATGCTGCCACCATTTTTTCTGAGAGAGGTAGACAAATCACAACCATGCTCTCACACATTTTAGGGTACACCATAGATGAACATGTGGATGAGGTTGTCTAGGCTTTCCTTTCTATCTTTTTCATAGGCAAGTCTCCTACTATAATTTATAACTTTACTCAGTTCATAGCAGATAGAATTCATGAATAATTCATCAAGCTACCAAATGATAAGAGTATTCAAATACTCATATGTATTCTTTCACTTGTTCTTATATTATCAGTCAAACAAGTTTCCAATCAACATTTAGAAGTTAGACACTAAAGGCAATCCAAGATTAGTGATATATTAGACACCATTGATCCAAATGTATTCCACTGTATTTACTTACAAACACTTCATTGATTCAGTTGTTTATTATGTTATAAACATGCTAACAAATAGTTATCAGCCTAGGATCAGTTAGGAGATTAAAAGAGTTATAAAGTTCGCAAAGAACAGTAAAGTAGGAGACTAGTATCTATACCAGGACCACACAAATATCAGGATATATGGATGCCAACTAACTCCCTACAAACCGCCCAAATAACTCCCCATGAAGATATCTGCATTAGAGTACTTCAAGCAGATTATAAACTCTAATGAAGTCAATTTCATATCATCTAGGAAGAAGACCCAGTTTAGAATTAAAAACCAATTGGGCCCCTTTATTTGTAATAATAGGGAAGTTGGACCAAAGGCCGATAATATTCTACAACAGATGAATTTCAAGAATAGTTTTATGTGGCAATATGATACTCATGGAGACATAAATAAACCAAGCCTCAAAGTCAAATTGGGTCCTTTCACATCATCCTAGGCCAGACATTGAGATATTTTCCAACTGGTCAAAATGGTTGGAAAACACTTTGATAGACATGGAAAGTATTGTAGTAGATGTGGAAAAGAAGATTGATACTGGTTCTTTCTTGCAAGTTCCAGCCCTTAGAGAACAAATGAATATTCCTCATATATTGCAGACTCTATCCAATGAAGACAGAAATGAAAAAAGAACCAGCGAAGAAGGTTCTAGTTTAGCCATAGAAACCACATATGAAAAATTTGAGATCAGTTACAGGAAGAGGCCCAAGCTTAATCCTATAACTAAACAAGAAGACACCATTAGAACAGTGGAAATCACTTACATTCACACAATGGTGGGACAGAGCAAAGGCCCAGTAGCTTCAGTAGAAACACACTAGCCTTCTATATCAAACACTCAACTTATTGAGAAATGGCTCAACATTGAAGTCTCTTCATCCACCAGGCCTGTGGATAAAGAGAAAGATATTAAAGAAAGGTACAAGGAAATTAAGTTGAGGAATGAGACATTGAAGGCTGAGACTTATGCCCAGTACTTCAAGTAGACACCAGCAAATCAAAATAGGTTAATGTCAACGTTTGGCATTAAGACAGGGAAGATGCAAATGACATTCATGCAACTTACAACCCAACAGCCAAGATCATCAGTAGACTATAAGAAAAACAAAATTGAAATTTTAGCCAAGGATACTCAACCCATTGACGAAATTGAGTTCAATAAGTAGGAATGTGAGATGATCTATTCCACGATGACAAATAAAGATATGATTGTGCACAAACTTCAAGGTTCATTGGATAATATTGTTGCATAGTAAAAACTAGAAAAGGCCTCCCCATAGGCCAAGGACAACAGAATCAAGTCATTGGAAGACTTGGTGGTTGAGCTTGGACATGATCCCAATGATCTCAACATTGCTGAGAAATTAATAAAAAATAAGAATGAGGATATTGTTTCTCTCAAAAAACAATTGAAGTTGCTTCATTCAGAACATCCACAGACAAAAGAGGTTTGAGAAATCCAAACATAGTAAGATGAGAAGATGGACCTCATTCTCCGACTAAATGATCAATTGAAGGAAATGGAGAAAGAGTTGGACAACTTAATACATTTGAAATAGGCAAGCCTTGATACTTCCACTTCCACTTCCCTTCCAATAGTCACTATAGCAGTACCATCCACCTTGGTAGCTTCATTGACTCCTACAGCTCCACTAGCTACACCACTTCTAGCTACAACAACATCTACATCAGCAATAGGTTCGACAACAATAGCAGCTCAGCCAGGTGATGAGGCTAGAAAATTGATCAAAGCAATGGAGGACATGTCCATTCAGACTTCTAAGATAAACATACTCAAAGAACATTTAAGGAGACTAGAGGATAAGAAGAAAATTGCATAGATTATGCACAAGAATGAAATTCAAAAGTCAACTAGGTTGATTGAAAGGATCAAGAGCTTGGAAAAAGAATTGACATTAAAGGAGCCACTTGGGCAGGCTAAAGAATAGTTGTGGGCCAATACCATTGAGTCTATCAATGGTATTTGGCCATCCATTCAAGTCATCTTTGAACAAAATGACTTAGTCAAAGAGGCTACAAAAGCATTACGAAGAGTTAAGGCTAAACTCGGAGACATGCTAGAAGAAGCCACTAGAATCATCCATTTCCTTAACTCTAAAAACAAATATGAATTTGAGGAGCTAGACATATCTGATAGGAATGGAACCATAATAGAAGTGAAAAAGGTGCTCACCAAGAGGAATTTGATGATGAATCTTGAAGACAAATACCAAACCATGCAACTTGCTATAGAGAGGTTCATGGATAAGTTTGATGCTCTAAGGCAGAAAGGTTTGCCAAATCCCTTGGTGAGAAATGACAAATTGATGCCATAGGAAGACTACAACAGGAGAATTAGAGAGATGGAAAGAGATCAAGCCAGTAATTCCTCTATGAAGGGGATGCCTACTAGAAAGGTTCTGTACCAAATTTTTGGGAACCTATTCTACCTCTAACATGAGGTAAAACACCTTTTTATGAACAAGCCCACCTTTGCCAAGTACAAAGAAGAAGATGAAATCTATAGGAGGATGGTAAATATTCAAATACCAAATGCAAACACATGGGAAAAGTTAAATAACCTACTGTAAAAATGTGCAGTAGAAGTGAAAAAGACATAGTGAAAGAAGAATGACAGATCAACCAAATGAAAGAGTATCAGGTGAAAGGACAAAGTAAAAAGAATAGCCAACGTGAAGACCAAGAACAAGGCAGAGAATAAACAACAAAATATCAAAGCATAAAGACAGCACAACCAAATAAATAGCGACATCATACAATAGTTGAACATTTGTCTCTATCTTCTTGCATGAAGATATTTCTTTTTCCTAGATTAATTCCCAAAACAGTTTGGGATATTTTGTACACTATTTTTGTATAAATACTTCATAATTCAAAGTATTGAGTGTGGATTTATATACATTTCTAGAGTTGTATTAATCTAAAACCTAAGGGTTCACTGTATCATTTTTTCAAGTCAACAGACTAGACTGAGTAATAAAGAGATTGCATTATAGGATTCATGTGTTGAGCTACTTCAATGAAGTATTTACTTTCATCAAATTGTTACTTCCTTATGTATTTCACAAGCTTGCATGTTATGTAAATTGAATGAATTAACTGGAAATTTATTTCAAAAATTGTTTAAGTACACTCTGTCTTGCACAGTTAATCATTTAAATGTTTTCTTCTGTTATCTGGATATTAGAATCCATAATTGCTCTCCCGTCCCAGTTGATCTCTTTCACTTCCTTCATAATCTGGCTTAAGGAACCCTTAATTGCTACCTAGATTTGATTGAAACCACTTCACCATCCAACCTTAAGATCTGAATTTACTCAGCTACCTTGTCCTCTAGACATTATTTTTATAACTTGATCCAATCCTTGTTTTCTTGACATTTGACCCCATAGCCCAATGGTAAAAGACATCCCTATATCCATCTATGTGTTCCGACCACCAAATCAAAATAAAAACCCAAGTACAATCATAACTAGCCTAAAATCAATTAACTAAACAAAGTTAAATTAAAAAGACAAAGCCCTCTCTGAGCATTAGGAAGGCTAGATACTAATCTCCAAAGTAGGCTTGTCGTTACCTCTATCATTTCTTTCATAACAACTCTAGAGAAATTTTGGAGTGATAACATATTGGCGACCATATTGGGGACTTGATCCTTAGTGTAATAAAACTTTAAGGGAACCTTAAATCTCATCTTTTGCCCCTTAAGGTCATTTTTGAGTTGGTATAAAGTTTCATAAAAATAATTAAAAGTTAACATTCTTTATTCCAAGAGAACATGCTATACCAGGGCAAATCCAAATCCAACCCCTGCTACAATAGTTGATGACCTTGACAGTATTTTAAGAAAATCAAAAAGGGTAGAAACTCAGGGAAGTAGTAGTAAGTTAGTTAAAGATAATTCACTCCCCAAAGAATTATCAAGTTTATAGGATATTCAGCTTGATTTATCACTTGAGCTTTCTTTGTTTAGAACCAAATCAGAAAATTCAATTCATGGAACTGAAATAGACACTAGTTTTATTCAATTTATTGAGTCAAAAAGGGTGCCTATACATCCATATTTAGATCGACTTGATTTCATTACTTTTGATAAAATAGAAACTTTAACCTCAACCTTGATAAGCCATATAGATGGTGCCTATCATCAACAATCAGTTGAATTAGCTTCCCTCACTGCTGCTGCCTCTGAACTTTCTACAGAATCTTCAAAAACTGTCAATACGGCTTCATTTACTACCACCTCACCTATAATATCCACCACAGTTCATTCCCCTAAAACATTGATACGTCAACTTCCTCTTCAACCAAACACCTCAAGTTCATCTACCACCACCTCAAGTCCTTCTTCAGGCACCACTACTTTGCCCCATAGTCAAACCAAAATCTCAGCCATGGCAGACAGATATGCACCTTGGGTTTACCGGCTCAACTACATGCCATGCCCCAAGACTATCGAAGTAAAATCCTTTTGTTTGATTCTACTGGTTAGTATACTGCCCAACAACATGTGAATAAAATAAATGATTATTTTGAATTGCACGATATTGATGAGTTTGATGTCCAAATGAGGTTATTTGCCCAAACATTGATAGGGGTTGTTAAAAAATGGTTCAAAGGTTTACCAACTAATCATATTATAGATTTAGTTGCTTTTCATAGATTGTTTATTGATAGATGGAAAAGAAAGAAAAACCCTCTGCAAATACTTTCTTAATATGATAACATTAGAAGAGCTTCTAATGAATTAGTTCTGGATTATTGTACGAGGTTCAACAGTATCTACAATGCAATCCCTACAAACATTAAACCTCCACCAGACCTAGCACTCATTAAATTCCCTGATGGGTTTGACACTGATATCTCTTACCAATTGAGGGAAAGAAACCATGAAACATTAGTATAGATGCAAATTAATACAGTTAGTGTAGAAGCCAATTTTTTAGCTAAGAAAGCTAGGATGAGCAATGAGAAAGTAGTTGTCATTAAAGAGGAAAATTCCACTTCATATGGTAAAATAGATAGTTTAGCGAAGAGTGTAAAAAGGATAATGGATAGATTAGAAAACATGGAAAGAAAAACTCAGTGGGAAAACCAATAGCCACCCCCTATAAAAAAACCCCAACTTTAGGAAAAATCCAAACAATGGAAAAAATGTTATACCAAATCAGCAGATTAGACCTCCTTTCCAGGAGAACTATGTTGAGGGTGCACAAAACCATGAAGAAGAGGAGGATATCGAGATAAACCTATTAGCGGTAAAAAAACGAAGACGTTATTTTTCTTACTCAAGAAGAATAGGAAATGTACATGTTACAACAATTGAAATTAGAATTTGGGGAGTCCTTTGACTACAAATAAAGCTATGAATCTGCTATTTATGAAGTCCACAAATAATATAGCTTCAAAAGAAAAAAGAATAATGAAATTCCCACTAAGAAATCAGTACAAACCCAAACTAAAAAGATAACAAAAGCTCTTGTGACCAAAGTTCTGCAAATTCTCCCTAGAGGAACTCAAGAGCCTTCCAACCCAAAAATTGTAGATATAACTTCAACTGAAACTCAAACTGAAATTGTTACTCAGACTATTCCAATTAAGAGAATTCAAAACAAAATTGTTGGTACACAAACTGAATTGCCAAGTACTAAAAAAGAAGATAAAAATACACAGACCACGTTTTCTAAGGAAGATCTCATACAATCAGGCAAAACTCAATTTCCATTTAACATAAAGATTGAGATAGCCAAGTTGAAAATATTAGTTCCTTTGATCGAGCTAGTGAAAAATGAATCATACAAAACACAAATCACTTAAACACTAAACATGGGTGATGGAGAAGATGTTGTAAACCTTAATGATGATCAACCTGATCCATTGTTTGGTTCAGAAGTAAATGGCACACATCAGCAAGGGGGTATTCCTCCATTATACATTAGCTTGAACGCTCATGATAAAATATTACATAATGCTATGCTAGACTTAAGGGCATCCCATGACTTAATTCCTAAAGCAATCATGGAGAGATTAAATTTACATAACACCAAACCATAAAAGGACCTCCTTTCCTTTGATTCTAGCCAAGTCAAATGCCTTGGCCTGATTAAAGATTTGTATGTGAATCTAGTCTAGTGCCCAACAAAGATTATTGTTATGGACATAGTACTTGCTGATATCCCACTTAAGTATGGAATGTTATTATCTCGCTCACAGGGAGAAACATTACAAGAATCTCTACAATTAGACATGTCACATGCCACCATATTTGTGTTTGGTTAGCAAAGAAAACTTTACAGAGAAACATTGATGAAGTACATGGTAAGTAGTTCAGAAAAGCCACAAAATTACCCCATATACTCCATGCATTATGATATGCACTCATTCATCTTGTATAATACAAACAATGACAAAAATGAAATCACAGTTGTAGAAGAAAAATACAAAGCACCTGATAGTGAAAACATTTTTCATGAGCCTCTATGGTATTTGGATTTTGATGGATATATAAATATATTAGGAGTAGGCGTAGGAGTTTGGATTCACAACATGGAGAATAATCATTCTGAAGGTCATGCCATTATATTAAACTTTAAATGCACAAACAACATGGAAAAATATGAACTTTTAATCTTAGGACCACAAATGGTTAGAAAATTGGGAGCCAAGAGATTTTTTATCATGGGAGACTCAAGAGTGATTATAAAATAAATCAATGGTGAATACTCTGTAAATAATCCCAGAATTAGCCAATATAGAGAGATTGTCCTAGATCGGATTAAGGACCTTCTAGAAACTACTTTTGCTACCATTCCTAGGAAACAAAACATGCAAGCTCATAGTCTAGGCCCTTTTTCTAGTACCTACAAATTATATTTTCATCCCAACCAGAAGCACACTAACGAAGTGAGACATAGCCCTATTATACCTGACAATTTAAAATATTGGCAGATTTTTTCACAAGATCTTCAATTTTATGATTTCATGAATGTTGGAGAGTTTCAAAACTGTAATATAGATATTGATTGTACAATAGATAACAATATAGAAAGTGAGATAGATGTAAATGTTTTAGATATCGGTAAACCCACTAATTTCACTAAAGTAGAAATAGATAACTTAGAAAGGGTAGAAATAAAAGAAATAATGAATGATGATCCTGAATTTCTAAATCTTAAAAATAACATTTTGCCCAAGGAATTAGTTCCATTAGAAGATTGTTTGATTCAAACGATGTAGCCAGGAAACCAAAAATGGAACCTTTAAGAGCGGATATAGAAGAATGCAACATAGGAATAGAAGAAAAACCCAAGCTTATCAAAATATCCAAAGCATTACCTTCACATGAAAAAATGAAATATATAAGTCTGTTCAAAGAGTTTCAATATGTCTTTGGCTGGAGTTACGAAGACCTTAAGTCTTATGATACCAACATAATTCAACATAAGATACCCCTCAAAGAAGATCATAAAACCTTTAAATAAAAGCTTAGGAGAATTAATCCTATTCTTATGTCATTAATTGAAAAAGAAGTAAAAAGGATGTATGATGCACAAATCATAGAACCAATTAGATATTAAAACTGGGTTTATAATTTGGTCAATACTAGTAAGAAAACAAGAGAAATAAGACTTTGTGTTGTTTTCAGAAACATGAACAAACTGTCATTAAAAGAAAACTATCCTCTCCCAAAAATGGACCACATTCTTCAGAGGATAGTAGGCTCATCCAGAATTTCATTGCTTGATGGATTTTCTAGATACAATTAAATCTTAGTTCAAGCAGAGGATCAATTAAAGACTACATTTACCACTCCCTGGGGTACTTTCATATACTTGAAAATTCCTTTTGGATTGATGAATGTAGGAGAAACATTCCAAAGAGATATGGACATAGATTTTTCAAAAGAAATCCATGAATTTCTAGTTGTTTACCAAGATGACATCACAATATTTTCAAAATCAGAGAATGAACATCTAGATCAGTTAAGAAGAGTTTTCATTAAATGCAAAAAAATTGGTATTTCCTTAAATCCCAAAAATACTCTCTTTGGTCTAGAGGAAGGTAAAGTCTTGGGGCACATAATCTAAAAAGATGGAATTATAATAGATCCAGCGAGAATAGAGGCAATCCTGAACATCACTCATCCTAGAAACATCAAATAATTACAGTCATTTTTAGGCAAAATAAATTTTTGTAGGAGATTCATTTCAAACTTAGTAGAATTAATTGGAGAACTAAATAACATGTTAAAGAAAGATTTAGCACTCAAGTGGACAGTAGAGGCTAAATAGTATTTTGAGGCAATCGAAGAAGCCCTTACTAAAACACCAGTCCTCATTAGTCTTGATTTCCAACAAAATTTTATAATTTTTTCTTTTGCTTCAGAACATACTATTGCAGTAGTCTTGTTGCAAAAGAATGATCTAGGTTATGAGCAACCTATTGTATTTTTCAACAAATCTTTGAGGGATGCTACACTAAAGTAAAACATAATGGAAAAGCAAGCACTTGCTTTAGTTAAAGCTATTAAAGATTTCAGATTATACATCCTGTATTCACACATCATTTCTTATGTTACAAATTCTATAGTAAAGGCCATTCTGACACGTGATGGGCCTGAAAGAAAGAGAGGCAAATGGATTGCCACAATTTTGGAATATGACATATAAATAAACCCTACAAAACTTATCAAACACCAAGGTTTAGCTAAACTCATTTCTGAATCGAATTGTCAGGAGTTAGCTATAAATTTCATTGGTGCCCTAGATGATCAGGAAGAGATGGTGATGCCACAGATCAGTGAAGCTTTCATAGATTCACCCTAGTATGCAGATATTATATTTGTTTTACTAAACTTACAAGTTCCTCCTAGTTTATCTAGAAGTAAAAGTAGAATTTTGAAAATGAAATCAATGAAAGATTATATCATAAATAATGCTTTATTTTGGAAAGAGAATGGTGGAATTCTTTAAATTGTTCATTAAAATATGAATTTGACAAATTTATGCAAGAATTTCATGCAGAATATTGTGGAGGACACCTATATTGAAAAACTACCGCTGATAAGATTTTAAGGGCACGCTTTTATTGCCCCACTCTTTTTGTAGATGTCAAGAAACATGTGACCTCCTGTCACAAGTGCCAAATATTTGAGGGCAAAAAGAAACTCTTACCATTAACTCTCAAACCCATCTCCATAGAAATTCCTTTTCAACAATGGGGTTTAGACTTCATTGGGGAAATTCACCCATCCTCCTCAGCCCAGCATAAATGGATTTTGACAACCATTGATTACATTACTAAATGGATAGAAGCCATCCCTTCTAGACAAGCCATAGACTCTGTCATTATCTCATTCCTTCAAAACAATATCCTTTCAAGATTTGGATGCCCCCAAAAGCTCATTACTGATAATGCTGCTGCTTTCAAATCCAAGAAAATGGTAGACTTTTGTAACAAATATCACATTACCTTTGACCATTCCACTGCCTATTACCCTCCAGGTAATGGACTTGCAGAATCCTCAAACAAAAGCATTGTTAATATGATCAAGAAACTGCTAGAAGACAACATGAAGACATGGAACAAAAAGTTGGTAAATGCCTTATGGGCAGGCATACTAACTACCAAAAACTCCATCTGTACATCTCCTTATCAGCTAGTATATGGTTTTGATGCTATTTTTCCATCCTCTTTGGGAGTACCAGTGATGAAAATGGCTCAAGAGCTGTAAGTAGAACGAAATAATATCCAAAGGAGGATAAATCAGACAATACATTTGCATCGAACCAGAGAAGAAGTCTATGTCAAATCACAAGTGATCTAGATAAAATCAAATATATTTTTGATAAGAAGACCAAAGCTGATGATTTTTACATAAGTGATAAAGTTCTCAAATGGGATTCTAGAAGAGAAGAAAAGGGTACACATGGCAAATTTGATTTCCTATGGAAAGGCCCTTACATCATTTATGGTTGCAAAGGTAACAATGCATTTTTATTGATATAGTTAGATGGAATAGATTTACGAGGAGAACCTATAAGTGGTAGAATGTTGAAGCATTGCTTATCGACAGATTAATAGTAATTCATGTTTTTTTGCTCATTGTATATAACATTGCAGAGTTTAAATTGGATTGGATGGTAATCTTTTAAAGTTGAAGCCTGGAGATAAGGCCTCGAGCTTTCAAAGATGTACCACCATATGTATGAATAAAGTAGATCACAGAGGAGCAGTCACAAGGCAACCAAAGTCAAAATTTGAAAGGCTACTAGTCTTAATGTTCTTGACATTTCACCAGGAAATTCCATCCCCATGTGGAGCCAATGTTAGGGTCCTATAATAATAGGATTCATAATTTTGAATTGGGTATGGTTAGTTTTGTAATATTGTACATAATTTTGGTTTCTACAAAATTCTTTCCATATTACAAATTAAAAAATATAAAGATGGTATGTCATAAAAGAATAATCAAAGGACAAAAAGAAAGAAAAAAGATCAAAAAAGTAAAAATTATGAAACCCAAAAAGAAACAAAAATAGATCATGAAAGTGTGCAAATTCAAATGCCACTACTTTTTACTTCACTATGCAAAATAAGATTGTGTGCAACTTGTCAAAAATTCCACAACCCATGATGGTCAAATAGCTTAATCTTGACTCATTCGTTATTTACATTTCATGTTGATAGAAAGAGAATAAAGATCTAGCCAAACTATTTAACCTTGGTAGATGAGTAGTTAGGTAGAGAATAAGAATGAGCTCATCAGTTTAATCTGAGCCATTAGAAGTTATAAGGTTAGAATTAGATCATTTATTTATCAAAAGAAAAGGAAATAAAGGGTCATCAAGCTCAAATGCACCCATTGAATGACAAGAAAAGGTTAGTGTAAATTAAGAGTAGGTAGAAGAAATGTTGTAAATGCACAAGGTTTCTAATTCAAAAGCACATTCATCATGCTTAATCCTATGTTTCATGTGCAAGAATAAGGGTTAAAGAAAAAGGATATTCACCAAAGCTTATTTACTAATTTCCCCTCATTATCCCTTTAGTACTTATAAATGCCCTTCCCCCTCTTTATGACCTTTACACTTTGGTTTCACACATTTCCCTAGCTATTTACCCTCAAAAATCATTCCCCCTTCCCAAAACCCCTTTCCCTAGTGTGAAATTGATTCCACATCACAAATATCACTTCCCCCTTATTAGTTTCCCTTCTTCCCCTTAAAAACCAATTATCCTAAGTTTTCCTAAAAACCCACATTATAAACTATTGTTAATATTCCCAACACCCTCTTTTAACCGACCAACCCTTAGTGTAGTTAAAAAACCCTGCCATATAACCCATGGTCCACCTTTATTAACCATTTGATTATATTAAAAGTCTCGACATTATTGGTTAATTAATTACAATTCTTTGTAATTAAACCTCGGGCCCCACCAAACACTTTCCCAACTCTATCCATGCAACTCAACTACATGATATCCCTCTGATCTCCTACCCCCAAATCCAATGGTGCACATCCATATCGTTTGGATTCATTGTTCGACTGTTAATAGCCCGAGAGCACGCGAGATTCACAGTTCTGGTAGGGCACTATTTTGCTATGTGGCGGCACTAGGTTACATTGCATGCTCTTGAAAAATACCTCCCACTATCCAAAAACTATGTGATCTTGCACAAAACTACCTTCCCAGCTAAACCAAAAAATTCCCACTGTTCATTCAATAAATTCCATGCAAAAATGTAATCTTTATTTGTTAAAAGGCTGAAAAAACCCCAAATCACTCATTTCATTCATTTTCACAGTAAACCTCTACCAAGCCATTTGCGACACCCTGAACCTCTAAGCAACCAATTCAACCACTTTTACCACCCAAAGGCGCTGTAGACACCAAAATTGAAGCAACATATAGCCAGTTCAAGCCTCAGTACCCCCTGGAGCTACCATAGAACCCCATCTAGACACCTAATCGCCAATTTCCAGGTATTCCTAGAAAAACTAGAACGACCTTGTGAATTTAAAAAAATGCACAATAATTATTGAATGGTTAATTAATTAAGTTAACTAAACAACCTTCATGAATTGAAGAGAAACCTACACTAAATCCCAAAGCCTTTTTTACAAACTGAAATTACCCTCCCACTGTCCAGAGCTCCTAAACCTCACTCCTAAAACCATTGAAACAATAATTCAATTCAGTAAACCTAGGTATGGCTTTCCAAACCTCTTTGGATGTTAGACCTCTACAAACCCCTCACTTGGATATTGACCACCTTGCATTAGCCAATAAAGACTTTCAAATTAAAGATATTGTTAGGTCCCAATAATACTAGTGATGCCCCCATTACTATTGTAGTTGTATCCCTTATTAATATTTTTGTGTCCCTATTGTCCCCATATTGTTATTATTGTGCCTCATAGAATCCCTCTATTGTTATTTTTGTGTGTTTATATTACTATAGTTAGGTCGGCTTGGTTATATTCTTATCCCTTAGACTCCTATATATAGAAAGGAGGTTTCGTCATTTGAATCATATAAGAATTGTACATTTGTGTAATGTAAAGGAGGTTTCCCCCTCAAAGAGGCTGAATTCTAAGGCCTTCTTCTATCTTTTCTATCTTTTTGTGACTGGTTTCATAACATTTAGGATCAGAGCTTTGGATTCTAAGGTTTTTCTGCTCCAAATAGGTCATCGTGGCATTTGCGCTATAACTTTTTTTTCTGCGGCGTTTCAGATGTTAAAAAAAAACCCATTTGGGCTAACGTTGTTATGAACGATCCAAATTTCAGAGCTTTTCATACTATAGTTGTGGAGATATGGTCTAAAGAAGTTGGCCTTTTTGTAGAGTCCCAAATTTCATTCCAAACAAGTGACCTGGGGAAAATCATCATAACTTTTGTTTTGAACATCCTATTGAACTTTTGTAAGAAATTATGGAAAGAGAATAGACTGTAGTCTCCTATATATATTTTTTAGATCCGAAGGTAGAAACAGTGATACGTGGCACTTCATACAAGTTCCTTCTTCTGAAAAAGTCTATAATAAAGTCATCTTGGGATATTGTGCATAACTCTACCTTGGAGAATCTAAATTCAATAAGACTAGTGGCATTGGAAAGAAGACATAGAGAGCTACTACACATCACAATTTCAGAATTGGATGATTGGAAATTGCAAAGATACATCAGATTCAATATCGAGCTCCTACAAAGTGAAAAAAAAAGGTGTGTAGTTTTTTTTTAAATTTCGCATAAGCTTGGTTTGAAAAATTAGTTTGAAGGAATTCAAAAGGAATAGTAAAGCATTATTATCGGTAATTGATGATCCGAGGAAAGAAAATGCAAACACATAGTAAGCAACCTAAAAGCTCTAGCATGACTCATGAAAAAGAGGAAGAAATGCAACATGATATATCAAAATTATGAGACCAAGTGCTACAAATGTCACTTGCACAAAATGTAACAGAAGATAAGATGGATGGTTTAAACAAAGGCATGGAAGCTAAGATGGATGGTTTAAAGAAAGGCATAGAAGCTAAGATGAATGATGTGGAAGCTAAGATGGGCAGCATGGAAGCTAAGATGAATGGCATGGACGATAAGATGGAAGAATTCAAGATAAATTTCAATAAGTTGCTACAAGAAATGACTAATGGTGAAAGGGTAGTAAAGGAAACTCATGACGAGAACCAAAGAAATTTTAATCATGATTTCATAGACTCTAATGTTGGATTGAAGACCCACCATATTCCAGAAATCGATATGAGGAAGTTTGATGGCAAGGATCCTACAACCTGGTTACTATAGATGGAGCAATTTTTCGATCTCCATAATGTGCAAAACACACAAAAGGTACGTATTGCAACTTTATATTTGGAACCAAATCAGTTTATATTGTATCAATGGCTTTTCTCTCATAAACAAATTGTTACTTGGGCAGTTTTTATGGAAGAAATGATATCATATTATGAAGATACAAAAAGCAACACTTTTTTAAGCCAATTGATAAGTCTCAAACAAAAGGGTTCAATGATGGAGCACATTGAAGAGTTCCAAAAATTGAACACAAGTGTAAAAGATATTCCAGAGGAGCATAGGATTGATGTGTTCATAAGGACTTTAAAGGATAATATCCAACATGAGGTTCGCATTTGGGAGCCTGATTCATTGGAGAAGGCATTCAGCTTAGCAAGAAAATTGGAAAGAAAAATTATGGCAACTGGGAAGCATACCACTCACAACTATAATAATGGAAGTGTTGTTTCCCCTAGCCTTCCAGAACCTATAAGGTTGACACCACAACAATTGGAAGAAAAAAGAGCAAAAGGGATTTTTTACAATTGTGATAGCAAATACACTAAAGGTCATAAGTGTCCTGAGAAGAAATTACTCTACATAGATTGTGAAGAGGAGGAAGAAAGGGAATAAGAAAGGTCAAAAGAAGAGGATATACTCTAGAAACAAACCCTAGATAAAGAAGAAATGAATCTGACCATATCTTGTAATGAATTGGTTGGAATTACCACTCCTCAAACCATTAAGATAGAAGGACATATCAAGAAGAAAAAGGTAATAGTGTTGACTGATTCATAATGTACCCACAATTTTATTCATTATAAGATAGCAAAACAATTGAATTGGTTCCTATATTGAGCACTAAAGTTTCAAGTGATGGTTGCAAGTGGAGGAACCATAAATTGCTCTGGAAGGTGCCATAATATCAAGCGATCCATGGAAGAATATGTATTGAATAGCCCAATGCTTTCCATTCCAATGGGAGGTGCTGATATTGTACTAGGAGTCTAGTGGCTACAATCCTTAGGTACAATAGCTTTTTACCTTCAAGAACTTTTCATGAATTTTTCGGTGGAAGAAAAGGAAGTTGAATTAAGGGGTATAGCAGGGAAACTGGGAAAGATAATCAATGCTAACGGTATGACAAAGCTTCTTAAAAAGTAACAATGGGGTGTAATTGAACAATTATGTTCGCTAGATGTTTCCACATTGAAATCATCTATTTCTCCAAATCTCCAAAAAGTATTGGACAATCATTCCAACGTATTTGAGACTCCCAAAGGTCTCCCACCTATTCGTGATCATGGTCATGCGATTCATTTGATTCCAGGAAGTGTTCCTCCAAACATGATGCCATATAGATATCCCTATGCCCAAAAGAGTGAAATTGAATGCATGGATGCATAAATGCTAGAGGCTGGTATAATTCAACCTATCCAAAGTTCTTTCTCTGCTCCATTAGTATTGGTGCACAAGAAAGATGGATCATGGTGCATGTGTCCCTATTATACGGAGCTCAACAAGCTCACTATTAAAGATAAGTTTCCCATTCCTATCATTGATGAATTATTGGATGAATTGCATGGATCAATTTACTTCACCAAGTTGGATCTTCATTCAAGATATCATCAAATCAGAATGAAAACTGAAGACATTCCGAAAGAAACATTTAGAACTCATGAGGGTCACTATGAAATTTTGTATATGCCTTTTGGCCTTACCAATGCCCCTTTTACATTTCAAGAATTGATGAATTCCATTTTCATACCCTTCCTTAGAATATTTGTGTTAGTACATTTTGATGATATACTAATCTACAACAAGTCTTGGAAGGATCATGTTGAACATGTTGACAGGGAGCTACAACTATTGGAGGAGAAACAATTATATGCAAAAAGATCCAAATGTTTCTTTGGAGTACAAGAGGTGGAATATCTGGGTCATATTGTATCTCATGAAGGAGTTAAGGTAGACCCTAGCAAAATTAAAGCCATTAAGGAATGGAGAATGCCCGCATCCATAAAGCATCTATGAGGTTTTCTCGAGTTGACAGGGTACTATTGCAAGTTTGTTAAGAATTATGGGAAAATAGCAGCACCTCTAACAACATTATTGAAGAAAGATGCATTTTCATGGACTTCAAAAGCAACAAAGGCCTTCAAACATCTTAAAGAGGCAATGCTCCAAGCACTGGTCTTAGCTACACCAGACTTCACAAAAACCTTTATTGTGCAATGTGATGCTTCATGAAATGGAATTGGTGTTGTTTTAATGCAAGCTAAAATACCCATTGCTTTCGAAAGTCGTCCAATCAAGGGAAAGTATTTACACAAAGCTATTTATGGGAAGGAAATGTTGGAAATACTACATGCACTTAAGAAATGGTGACCCTACCTAATGGGAAGGCATTTCAAGGTAAAAACAGATCATGATAGCCTTAAATACTTTTTAGAACAAAGATTATCCCCTGAAGAGCAACAAAAATGGGTCACAAAGATGTTGGGTTATGACTTTGAAATAATCTACAAAAAAGGGAAACAAAATGTTGTGACAGATGCACTCTCAAGAAAGGATGAGGATGTGGAAGCATTATTGTGCATTATTTCTATTATCCAACCAGATTAGATAAACAAAGCAAGGGAGGAATGGAAGAAGGACGAAGAAGTGTGGGCACTTATTCGAAAGTTACAACAAGATTCTAATACATCTGATACATTTAGCTGGAAAAATGATTCATTATGGTACAAAGATCAGTTATACCTCTGTAATAATACCCAACTCAAACAAGAGATTCTTCTGGAATTGTATACTTCTCCCTTAGGAGGGCACTCAAGATTTTTAAAAACTCACCACATGGTTAAGAAGGATTTTTTTTGGTATGGCCTTAAATCAGATATTCAAAAGTTTGTGGCATAATGTTCGGTTTTCCAACAAAATAAAGTTGAAACAATTAAGACACCAGGTCTCTTACAACCTTTATCCATTGCAAGTGAACATTGGGAGGAGGTTTCAATGGATTTTATCACAGGTTTACCCAAGTCTGAGCGAAAGAGTGTCATCATGGTGGTAGTTGACAGACTTACCAAGTATGCACACTTTTGTGTATTATCACATCCATTTAAAGCCATTACAGTTTCTACTGCATTTATGGAAACAATTCAAAAGCTACATGGAAACACAAAGATTATTGTAAGTGATAGAGATCCCTTTTTTACTGGAAATTTTTGGACAAAATTATTTTCTTGTCTTTGTACTCAGTTAGCTCATAGCTCATCTTATCATCCTCAATCCGATGGGTAATTTTAGATAGTAAACAAATGTTTGGAAGGATATCTTCGTTGCTTTGTATTTAATAAATAGACACAATGGGTCAAATGGTTTCCTCTGGCTAAATGGTGGTATAACACTTCCTTCCATACTGCAACAAAAATTACCCCATTTATGGCACTTTACAGATATCAAACACCATCCATCACATCATATTTAAGAGAACATTTTAAGGTTCAAGCAATGGAACATCACATCGAGCATAATCAACAAGTTTTCCAACTCTTAAAGGATAACCTCATGTTGGCGCAGAATAGAATGAAACAATAGACAAATCAACATCATAGCAAAGGAAGTTTTGATGTAGGTGACTGGGTATTCCTATGGATAAAACCATATAAACAAATGTCCCTCAAGCAAGCTATGAAGGATAATAAATTATCACCAAAGTATTATGGTCTGTACAAGGTGTTGCAAAAGATTGGTACTATGGCATACAAGTTGGAGCTTCCTGCAGCTTCTCAAGTGCACCGAGTTTTCCATGTTTCGTGTTTAAAGAAGGTTATAGGCAGCAAGCTCTTGGTTCAAACAATATTGCCAGAACTTGACAAGGAAGGAAAAATTATATTGGAACCGGAAGCGGTCACAGAAACAAGAACTTGACAACTACGAAAACGATCCATTTCGGAGTATCTCATCAAGTGGAAGAACTTATCTGCTTAAGATTCCACATGGATGGATGAGAATTTTATACAATAATATCCAAAACTACTCAAGCGTTGAGGACAACAATTTTTTGAAGGAGAGGGGCATGTTAGGTCCCTATAATACTAGTGATGCCCCCATTACTATTGTCGTTGTATCCCTTATTAATATTGTTGTGCCCCTATTGTCCCCATATTGTTATTACAGTGCCCCATAGAATCCCTCTATTGTTATTTTTGTGCCTTTGTATTATTATTGTTAGGTTAGTTTTGTTATATTTCGACCCCTTGGACTCCTATATATAGAAAAGAGGTTTTGTCATTTGAATCATCTAAGAATTGTTCATTTGTGTACCGTAAAAGAGGTTTCCCCCTCGAAGAGGTTGAATTCTAAGGCATTCATCTATCTTTTCTATCTTTTTGTGAGCTGGCTTCATAACAGATACTACTTCCCTTGCCTACCTACTGAAACTCCACTGCTAGAGTAAAAACAAGTTTTTGAACCAGAATGATGACATTCACCTTTGAGAGTCAAATTTTCCCAAGTACTAATTCTCACTGGTACACCCATTCCTAGAAATCATCCACTTCTGCCAAGCTTGCTACATTCCCAGTCAAAGAGCCATAGTCACCCCTGACCAGTAAGTTTTATTCACCATTATTGCAGAATCCATTAATTAAATGTTGCAAATCCAACCAAGCCAAAATGACACCCCACTTTCAATTCAAGGCTTGCTTGACCTCTCTACCAATCTAGACTCACACAAGATGGCCCAAAATTTTCAAAATTTCATCATAGAGGAGTCCCATACTCCTATGATAGTCCTCCTTATGCTACCACCATTTTTTCTGATAGAGGTAGAATAATCATAACCATGCTGGCCTACATTTTAGCGTACACCATAGATGAACATGTGGATGAGGTTGTCCTGGCTTTCCTTTCTATATTTTTCCCAAGCAAGTCTCCTGCTATAATTTATAACTATGCCCAGTTCATAGCAGACGAAATTCATGAACAATTCATCATATTAATGAATGAGAGAGTATCAAAATACTCATCTGTATTGTTTCACATGTTCTTATATTATCACTTAGATAAGTTTCCAATCAACATTCAGAAATTAGACACCAAAGGAAATCCAAGATCAGTCATCTATTGGATACTGTTGATCCAAATGTATTCCATTGTATTTACTTACAAACATTTCATTGATTCATTTGTTCATTGTGTTATAAACATGCTAACCAGTAGATATCTGCCCAAGATCAGTCAGGAGATTAAAAGAGTTTTACAGTTGGAAAAGAACAGTAAAGTGGGAGACTGATATCTATATGAGGACCATAACGAGATTAGGATATATGGATGCCAAATAGCTCCCTACAAACTGCCCAAATACCTCCCCATGAGTATCTTTTCATTAGAGTGCTTTAGGCAGATTATAAACTCTGATGAAGTCAATTTCCTATCAGCTAGGAAGAAGAACTAGTTTAAGATGAAAAACTATTTGGGTCCCTTTATTTGTAATAATAGTGAAGTTGGACCAGAGGCCGATAAGACTCTATAATAGATGAATTTCAAGAATAGTTTTATGTGGCAATATGACACTCATGGTATCATAAATAAACTAAGCCTCAAAGTCAAATTGGGTCCTTTCATAAGTCATCCAAGTCCAGACATTGAGAGATTTGCCAACCAAACATAATGGTTGGAAGACACTTTGATAGACATGAACAATACTGCAGTAGGTGTGGAGAATACATTAATAGATGTGGAAACGTAGATTGATACTAGTCCCTTTCTGCAGGTTCCAGCCCTAGGAGAACAAATGAATATTCCTCCCATTCTCCAGACTCCATCCAATGAAGACAGAAATGCAAAAAGAACCAGGGAAGAAGGTTCTAGTTCATCCATGGAAACCACAGATGAACAATTTGAGATTAGTTAGAGGAAGAGGCCCAAGCCTAATCATGTAATTGAATAAGAAGTCACCACTGGAATAGTGGAAATCATTGACACTGACACAATCGTGGGAAGGAGCAAAGGCCCAATAGCTATAGAAGAAACACACCAACCTTCTACATGAAACACTCAACTTATTGAGAAACAGCTCAGTATTGAAGTCTCTTCATCCACCAGGTCCGTGGATAAAGAGAAAGATATTAAATAAAGGTACAAGAAAATTAAGTTGAGGAATGAGACATTGAAGGTTGAGACCTATGCCCGGTACTTCAAGCAGACACCTGCAAATCAAAATAGGTTAATGTCAGTCTTTGACATTAAGACTGGGAAGATGCAAATGGAATTCATGCAACCGATAGTCTAGTAGCCAAGATCGTCAACAGACTATAAGAAAACAATTTTTGAAGTTTTTGCCAGGGACGTTCACCCCATTGACCAAATTGAGTTCCATAAGATGACAGGTGAGATGATCTATTCCACCATGACAAATAAAGCTATGACTATGCACAAACTTGAAGGGTCATTGCATAATATCAATGCACAGTACAAAATGGAAAAGGCTTCCTCATAGGTCAAGGACAACAAAATCAAGTCATTGGAAGACTTGGTGGTTAAGCTTGGACATTATTCCAATGATGTCAAGGCTGCCGAGAAATTAATAAAAAAGAAAAATGAGGATATTGATGCTCGCAAAGAAAAATTGAAGCTGCCTCATTTAGAACATCCACAGACAAAAGAGGTCTTAGAAATCCAAATACAGCAAGAGGAGATGATGGACCTCATTCTCCAACTAAATGATCAATTGAAGGAAATGGAGAAAGATTTGGACATCTTAATACATCTGAAACAGACCAGCTTTGAGTTTGCCACTGCCACTGCCATTCCAACAATCACTACAGCAGAACCATCCACTTTGGAAGCTTCATTGGCTCCTACACCTCCACTGGCTACAACACTTCCAGCTACAACAACATCTACATCAGCAACAGGTTCGACAACACCAATAGCTTAGCCAAGTGATGAGGCTATAAAATCGGTCAAAGCAATGGAGGACATGTCCATTCAAACCTCTAACATAAACAAACTCAAAGAACAGTTAAGGTGTCTAGAGGACGAGAAGAAAGTTGCATAGATTATGCAAAAGGATGAAGTTCAGAAGTCAACTAGGCTGACTGAAAGAATGAAGATTTTGGAAAACTAATTGACATTAAAGGAGCCACCTAGCCAAGTTAAAGAACAGTTATGGGCCAATATCATTGACTCTATCAATGATATTTGGCCATCCATTCAAGTCATCTTTAAACAAAATGACTTAGTCAAAGAGGCTACAGAAGCAATACAAAGAGTTAAGGCTAAACTTAGAGACATGCCAGAAGAAGCCACTAGAATCATCCATTTCCTTAACCCTAAAAACAAATATGAATTACAGGAGCTGGACATACTTGACAGTATTGGCACCATACTAATAGTGAAAAGGGTGTTCACCAAGAGGAATTTGATGATGAACCTTGAAGACAAATGCCAAACCATGCAACTGGCTATAGATAGGTTCATGGTTAAGTTTGATGCTCTAAGGCGGAAAGCTTTTCCAAATCCCTTGGTGATAAATGACAAATTGATGCCATAGGAAGACTACAACAGGAGAATCAGAGAGGTGGCAAGAGATCAAGCCAATAATTCCTCTATGAAGGGGATACCTACTGGAAATGTTTTGTACCAAAATTTTGACAACCTATTCTACCTCCAGCATGAGGTAAAACACCTCTTTGTGAACATGCCCACCTTTGCCAAGTACATAGAAGAACATGAAATCTATAGGAGGACGGTAAAAATTCAATTACCAAATGTAGACACATGGGAAAAGTTAAATGACCTACTCTAAAAATGCACATTAGAAGTGAAAACAACACAGTGAAAGAAGAATGATAGATCAGCCAAATGAAAGAGTATCAGGTGAAAGTGTATCAGTTGAAAGGGAAAAGTAAAAAGAACAGCCAGCATGAAGACCAACAACTAGGCAGAGTAAATAGTAAAATATCAAAGCATAAAGAGAGCGCAACCAAATAAATAGGGACAACATACAATAGTTGAACATCTATCTCTATCTTCTTGCATGAAGATATTTCTTTATCCTAGATTAATTCCCAAGATAGTTTGAGATGTTTTGTAAATTATTTTTGTATAAATACTTCAAAATTCAAAGTATTGAGTGTGGATTGCTAGACATTTGTAGAGTTGTATTAATCTGAAACCTAAGGTTCACTATATCATTTTTTCAAGTCAGTAGATTGGATGGAGTAATAAAGAGATTGCATTACAGGATTCATGTGTTGAGCTACTTCAGTGAAGTATTTTCTTTTGTCAAATTTTTAGTTCCTTATGTATTTCATAAGCTTGTATATTATCTAAATTGAATGAACCAATTGGAAATTTATTTAGAATTTGTTTAAGTACACTCTGTCTTGAATAGTTAATCATTTAAATGTTTTCTTCTGACATTCGGATCTGAGAATCCTTAATTTCTCTCCCAACCTGGTTGACCTATTTTACCTCCTTCATAATCGGGTTTAAGGAACCCTTAATTTCTCCTTGGATCCGATTGAAACCACTTCACCATCCAACCTTAAGATCTGAATTTACTCAGCTACCTTGCCCTGTAGACACTATTTTTAGAACTTGAGCCAGTGCTTTTTCCTTGACATTTGAGCACATAGCCCAATGGTAAAAGACATCCCTCTATCCATCTAAGTAAGTGATCCCACCACCAAATCAAAATCAAAACCCAAGTACAATCATAACTAGCCTAAAATCAATTAACTAAACAAAGTTAAATCATAAAGAGACAACCTTCTCTGAGCATTAGGAAGGCTAGATCCTAATCTCCAAAGTACGCTTGTGGATAAATCTATCATTTCTTTCATAACAACTCTAGAGAAATTTTGGAGCGATAACATAACCCTGCACAACAATTACTTGCAAGAGAATTCTTAAAACATAAAATATATAATGGTGAGAACATAAAACAAATACACACAAATTTTCCCCCTGATCCCAAAATCGGGACTACTAGATTAATTTTTCGTTAGGTTCCTATCAATGATACAATACATATGTATACATGTGAAAGCATTTATTAACCCCAATACATAAACCCTGGATTAGAACATAATCGTAGTTCCCTTGACTATATCTACAAAATACCATGTGTGAAAAACCATCATGCCCAAAACCATGTGAAGAACCCATGCACAAAACCATGGGTGGGTCTACGCACTATCTTTAGGTCCATCTCCCATCGTCGGGTCTGCATATATATAGGAAAACAAAATTTCTCATGGCATTGCCCTAAACCCTATGTAGGAGGGCTATAGACTAGTCATGGAAAGAATATAACACACACCCAACAAAAGACAGGGAAATTCAATTGTCAATTACCCCAACCTAATGGACAATTGATTCAAATAGTAAAAGGAATCATGCTTCCTAGAACTGTCACAAGTATTGCAATGATAATCGCATTAAGAAATTTGGTAATACAAATAGTGCAACCCACAAATAATTGTGAATTTTATCTGGCATATTGAGAATGAGGAGAACAAGGTCTTTACATCCCTAAAATAAATCAAAGAACAATCGTACAAATACTTCCAATCGTAATAGAGTTCCCTGGAGGAGGAAAAATTGGAGTTAGCAAGTATTTTCCCTCAAATTGTCAGCAATGAGGATACCAATCTTATGAATAGCCCTACACTGAAGAAGGGATTATCCACACTCTGAAAGAGATGGCCAAAACTCATCAAAATGGTGGTAGAATCTTATTGTTTTGGTCTTATATCGTGTCGTTAATGCTACACTTTTTACTCTTATCCCAAAAAAACCAGCGTCATGTTTCTTTGATTTTAGGCCTATTTCTCTTTGTAATTATGTTTATAAAATCATTTCTAAATTGATAGCTAATAGAATCAAAAATAATTTTTCTACACATATCTATC
The DNA here is from genome assembly GCA_000404065.3 of Pinus taeda. Classification (NCBI taxonomy): domain Eukaryota; kingdom Viridiplantae; phylum Streptophyta; class Pinopsida; order Pinales; family Pinaceae; genus Pinus; species Pinus taeda. The sequence continues at coordinate 189,689 of APFE030001424.1, read as the reverse complement.
TAGAGCAATTTGGCTTTCTTTCTGGTAGTAGAATTCAAGATGCGGTGATTATTACCCAAGAAAGTATCCACTAAATAAAAGATCACAAATCAAAGGGATGTCTTATGAAAATTGATTTATTAAAAGCCTATGACCGTGTTGATTGGGATTTCCTCCACTTGATCCTCCATAGGAATGGTTTTCCTCATAGACGTGTAAAGTGGATCATGGCTTGTGTGATTTCTACCATAGTGGCAGTCTTAATCAATGAATTCCCTACTGACTTTTTCAAAATCTCTAGGGGTCTCAGACAAGGGTGTGAACCTTCCCCCCTCCTACTCATTTTGGTCATAGATTCACTCAGGAGGCGGATTAGAGAACAAAAGGTTACTAGGAATATTTTTTGGATGTAGTGTATCAACTGATTATTCAACCACCCATCTACTTTTGTTGACGATGTACTCTGTTTTAGGTTGCAGAGATTTCAGAATGGGAAACTTACCACCATATTTTCTCATCATTTGGGAGGACCTCAGGCCTTATTATTAACTAACACAAATTAAAATTTATTTCAGATGAGAATGATTATGCCTCTATATCTAAAACTGCGACCCTCTTTGGCATTAAATCAAATTGTTTGTCCTCTCATTTTAAGTATTTGGGTTGCTTTCCCAAGCCATGTAATTATTGAATACTGGATTGGGACTAGTATATCTACAAAGTCAAAAGTAAATTATCCATATGGGACAACATATGGATTTCCCTTGGCGATAGAGTGATAATGATCAAGTCAGTGCTTTAGGGGATTTATGTCTTCTCGATGCATTTTTTTCTTATCACCTCAATTGTAATAAAAGAAATCAATTTTGTTATTGAAAGCTTCCTCTGGTGTGGCTTGGGTAATGACATAAAGTATCACCTTCGCGGACTTGATTCTCTTACTTGACCTACTAAGATGGGTGGATGGGGCATGACAGACACTAAGTGCTTCAACTCAGCCCTTGTATCTAGGAATATTTGGAGGGATTTTAACTCTTCTCGCATCCAGTAGGAGATCGTTCATGGGAAATGTCATAGGCCTTGTAGTTTGGAAGAATGGGTTGAAGTAGGGGCTCGACAAAATAACATAAAATTATATATTTGGAGGAGTATGATGTCGACTAAATCCTAGTTATGTGGAAACTTACGTTGGCAAGTTGGAGATGGCAGGAAAATCCACATTGGGATGGATGCTATTTAGAGATTTTCTGGGGACCACTGCCTCTCTCCACAAAGTATTCACTATTTACACCAAATGGGTATTTATTACCTGGCATATTTGCATAACACTAAACATTATGGTCCTCTTGAACAATCATGGCCTCATTCATGGGACTTGGGCCTCCTTGTTAGGATGGAATTAGAATGGGAATCTTATAGACATAATTTAGTTTCTGCAATGATTTCTATCAACAATAGGGTTGATTCACTTACTTAGGAAGGCAAGAATGTGAATGGAAATATTGCAGTTAAAGAATTTTATCTATATATCTCTAGCTCACCGATGAAATTTTCTTTTGAGAAATGGACTATTCCATTGTGGAAATGGGAATCTCCTCTGAACCTCAAATGCTTGTCTTGCTTGGCTCCTTTTAAACACATTCTCACTTGGGATAATTTAATGAAAAGGGGATATTTTGGACTACGTAGATGCCATTTATGTGGGGTTACTATTGAACATTTCATCCATTTATTTCTGGGCTTCTCTTTTGCTAAAGAGGTTTGGAGGTGAGTTGCTAAGTTATTGGGGCTTATTGTTGATTTGAATTGGTAGTATATCTTTTCTTGGCTCAGATATTGGACAATTAAGCACAGACAATGCTATCCCATTGTATATTCTATGGGGAATATGGATCTCTAATTATGTTGTTGTATTTGAGGCCGAGTCCCTCATGCCACTGCTGCTTGTCTTAATATTGTTGGCTATTTTTCAGACATGGGCCAATGGCAGCTGTGCCTCTCTAGGCACTCTGCATCCATCAAAGATCTGGGAGTTATTTTCCCTCTATTTTTTCTTTTGGCACCCCAAATTGTGCTAGTTGTGGGTTTGGGGCACTTATGAAACTCAACCCTGAACATGGATATTGTTTTTATTGGCATAGGGGGAGGGGACAAATTTCAGGGCTGAGATTGTGGCACTTTGGGGGCTCCCAAAATGTGCAAAATGGTTCGTAACTAAACCCATTAAGATCACTGGGGACTCAAAATCGATCATTGACTGGGAGAAAAATATCCCTCCAAATCCCCGTCCTACATCACTAGATGAATCACATCATGCAGATGATTCCTTCTTTCAGAGACATCTCCTTTTTTTATTTGTTTAGGGAATGAAATAGGGAGGTGGATGCCCGGTCTAAAATGATTGCTCCTATGTTTTGGGATGATGTTTTTTGAAATATTGTTGCATGGCTTAATCTGTGCAAAGGGTTCCTTCGATTTTTGATGTGAGGATTTTTTTGCCTTTCTACCTCTTATGCTTGGAGGCTCTATTTTGGTTTGTGCTCAAATCAAAGATACATTTTCTGCACTTTAGATTTTACTGGTTATCTTGGCAATTATGTAAGATTTTTATTGAGCTTTTGATAACAATGTCTACTTTCTTAGAAAATATATATTCTCCTATCAAACACTTATTAATAAAAAAATTGTGCTTTTATTTTTCCATTGAAAAAAACACAAATAATGCAACCAC